>JAVXUP010000120.1:600000-784090 GCA_033070095.1 Escallonia herrerae
AAAAGGTTGCATTTGCTACACATATGTTACGAGGGGCGGCAATTTACAGGTAGGACGTGCAGAAGCAAGTAGAAGAAAGGAGGAAAGTAAATTGGGCTTACATCAAGTGGAACCAATTTAAGCGGATGTTTGAGAAAAAGTATTTTCCTTTGACTGTACAAAATAGGTTGGAAACAGATTTTCTAGGATTAAAACAAAAAGACAAGACTGTGGAGGAGTACATCCAGGAATTTGACAAATTAGCATGTTTCACTCCTTACCAGGTGAAGACCGAGGATCGTAATGCCAGACGCTTTGAAGAGGGTTTGAGACAACCCTTGAGGAGAATAGTGGAAAACTTTCAACTTCGAACATTTGCTGAGTTAGTAAGGAAGGCATTGTTGGTGGAGGCGGACAGTCAGGAGGCGTGGAAAGAAAGAAGAGAACAAGGAAGGAAGCAGAATAGAGGACAAGACAAAGGCAGAGATAACAGAAGAAAATTTAGAAAAAGCATAGCAGAAGGAAAATCTGGACAAGGTTCAAGGCAAATGAGTGGGACTCAAGAATTTCGTTGGTGTGGGACGAGGCATGAGGCACCAACTGCGTAAAAGCAACAGGAGCTTGTTTTAAGTGTGGCAAGCAGGGCCACATGGAGAATGACTGTAGATTGAATTAGCGGATTTGTTACGAGTGCCAACAGCCAGGACATAATGCGAAGGAGTGCCCTCAGCGGAAGACACTGACCATAGAAGGAAGGCCGAGAGTGGTAGGTCATGCATATGCTATGGAATTAAAGAAGGCTATAAAGTCCGAAGATATGGTGACAGGTACTTTCCCTGTCTACTCTCGTAAAGTTCTTATATTGTTTGATTCCAGTGCTACTCATTCCTTTGTTTCATTAGCATTTGCGAAAAAGTTAACGAGGCCCTATTAGTCACTTGATGCCATACTTGCAGTGAACATACCCGGTGGCAACTCCCTTCTAGCCACTAAAATATATAAGGAATGCCCAATTCAAATAGTTAATCAGATCTTACATGGTAAACTTATACCTTAGATATGCTAAACTTATACCTTAGATCTGGGGGACTTCGACGTAATCCTCGGAATGGATTGGTTAGTTGCTCATCATGCTAACGTAGATTGTCCTCGTAAGTTGATTAAGTTCTCGATGCCTAATAGACCTAAAGTTGTCATACAAGGGGATAGGGTGGTAAAGCCCCCTTACCTAATATCAGATCTACGAGCTCGTCGTTGTCTTCGTAGCGGGTGCCAAGGTTATCTGACACACGTATAAGATATTCGTGTTAGTGAACCACAATTGGAGCAGATACCCATAGTCAATGAATTTCCAGATTTTTTGCCGAAGATCTTCTAGGGCTACCACTAGATCGAGAAGTGGAGTTGAGTATTGGTTTAGTTCCCGAAACTGACCCCATATCCAATGCACCTTATAGAAGAACTATTGAAGCTAGGATTTATTCGTCCTAGTGTTTCACCATGGAGGGCCCTGGTATTATTCGTAAGGAAGAAGGATGGGTCTATGAGGCTATGTATTGATTACCAAGAACAGAATAAGGTAACGATCAGGAATAAGTATCCCTTGCCACGTGTAGATGATCTTTTTGATCAGTTGCAAGGTGTGAAATATTTCTCTAAGATTTACCTTCGATCAGGATATCATCAACTGAAGGTGAAGGAAAGCGACATTGCTAAGACAGCCTTTAGGACCCGATATAGGCACTATGAATTTTTTGTGATGCCTTTTGGGTTGACTAATGCCCCGGTAGCCTTTATGGATTTGATGAATCGGGTATTTCCAGGATATCTCAATCGTCGTGTTATCATTTTCATCGATGACATTCTGATATATTTGAAGAGCAAAGCAGAACATGTTCAACATCTAAGACAAGTTTTACAAATACTAAAAGACCACAAGTTATATGCCAAATTCAAGAAGTGTGAGTTTTGGCTTGAAAAGGTGCAGTTCTTGGGCCACGTCGTGACAGGGGAAGGGATATCGGTAGATCTCGGGAAAGTTAAAGCGGTATAAAACTGGGTCACGACAGCAGAAAACTGGATCTGATGGATTTGTGATATATAGTGATGCATCCCGAGAGGGATTAGGGTGTGTTCTTATGCAGAAGGGGATAGTGATCGCTTATGGGTCACGACAGCAGAAACCTCACGAGAGGAATTATCCAACGCATGATCTAGAGCTAGCAGCAGTGATTTTTGCCTTGAAAATTTGGAGACATTACTTATATGGTCCAACTGAAGGCGATTGTAAACGACCTGAACAAACTCAAAATTGATGTGCAAGTGAGAGGAGAAGGGAGCAGTAGCCTATTCCAGATAGAGATTCGATCTACACTAATGGATCGAATTAAAGAAGTCCAAAGTCAAGACGAGAAGTTACTCAAGATTCAAGCGGAGTTCGAAAATAACGACAAGGAGGATTTCAGTTGTGATGGGGAAGGAATTTATAGATGTGAAGATCGGGTGTATGTTCCACCTAATGATGAATTAAGAAGGGAAATTATGACAGACGCACATAATTCTAAGTACTCAATCCATCTAGGAGAGACGAAGATGTATCGGGGACTTACGACAAAGTTTTGGGTGGCTGGGCATGAAAAAGGAAATATCAAAGTTCGTATCAAAATGCATGACCTGTAAGCAGGTAAAAATTGATCATAGAAAGATGGCTGGACAACGGCAATCATTACCTATTTTGGAGTGGAAGTGGGACCATATTACCATGGACTTCGTATCCGGATTACCCCGGACATCTAGTAGAAATACATCTATTTGGGTGATAGGAGATCGTTTAATTAAGACGGCTCGATTTATTCCTGTAAGGGAAGGGGATACGGCGGAACGACTAGCTTGAATCTATATCAAAGAGATAATTAGCCGATACGGTGTGCCCGTTACCATCGTATCTGATCGAGATACAAAGTTTACCTCCTGATTTTTGAAAAGTTTCCAGGAGGAGTTGGGGACCAGATTGAGCATGAGTACGACATTTCATCCACAAACGGATGGACAATTTGAACGAACGATCCACATTCTGAAGGACATGTTAAGAGCTTGTGCCGTAGACTTTGGAGGAAATTGGGATGAACAATTACCCTTAATTGAATTTTGTATAACAATAGTTATCAGACAAGTATTAGTATGGCCTCATAGGAAGCATTGTATGGTCGAAGGTGTCGTACACCGATTTGCTGGGATGTGTTCGGAGAGAGGCGGTTATCTCGTACTGACTTAGTCAAAGAAAGGGAGGATAAGGTTAAAATTATACAAGACAGGCTTTGTACCGCGCAGCGTAGCAGAAAAGCTACGCTGATAAAAGACAAAGAGCGCTGGAATTCGAGGTAGGTGACCTCGTATTTCTGAAAGTGTCACCGTGGAAAGGGATTATGCGGTTTGGAAAAAAAAAAAGAAAATTAAGCCCTAGATTCGTCGGACCATTCAGGATCTTGTCAAGGATTGAAGCAGTAATGTCACGACCCGAACCCACGGGCAGGCCTGTGAGCTGGGCACGTGACCGGCCGCAGACCCAATAGACTCCAAAATAGGGCTCTACCAGGCCTTATACGCTAAAACCAACATATGCTGCAGCAGAAATTAAAACTTCTCCAAAACATTAATTACAGTATCATATTTTAATTTGAATACATCATTTATACTAAAACTTTTCATAACTCTGATTGTCAACAACTAAAGCTAAACAGAAAATCTAATATTTAGCGACTTATTCAATGCAGATTCCGAAGCTCCGCACCCAATTTTCTCCTCCTATGCTCCTCAACATCACCTTACTTTCAACCTGAAATGATAAGTAAGGGATGAGCTTCAACGTGCTCAGTAAGTAACCAATGATTCAACTAGCTGGACCATAGCATGTCAGAAAATAACTCACTTATATTATAGCATCATTAAGATATCTTAGATTTGATAATCATCAGGTAAAACAAAATAGAGTACATTAAACCAAAAACTGAAGTATAAAATGATTATCGAAAAACTTCATAACAACCAGTTCGATTCCAACATTAGCTCAAACGATATGTTGCGGTCAGCGTACAGGCCCCACTGACTAGGGCCCGAAATCCCTCCTCCATCCGGGATAAAATTATGTGGACGCATGGGCAAACCACGAGCAACAGTACTGTGCATCAAGGTAGAAGCCCTGTTGACCAGGGCCCGAAATCCAACTTTCCCCCATGGATATAGGGCACAGCAATCGAGTAAAGCAAAAACCCCCTTTGGGTTCATCGTGAACAAAATCACTCATCAATTGATTCTCAACCATCCTCACATCCTTTCAATAATCATCAACATGTTCAATATTCACAATAACGTCAATACAATACATTTCAAATCCGAGTTCCACTTCAGTTTCTAGGCAAAACATCATTACATGTTGGTCTGGTTTTTCTTTGACGAGAATAAAACATAAAACCTTTTTTGGTAATTTAAGCCAGAGCAGTTAAACATAATTAAATCGGTCAATACTAATAAGCAACACATTTTTAACAGTAGATAAGCATATACGTTGCATATAAAAATACTAGTTGAATCAAAGGGTCACTTACCTGACGCTACGCGTTTCCCACCTCAAAATCTCTGGAGTGACAATCGCACTGCTACATTTAGCTAAAAGAACCGATAGGGCCATTCCTTTCCTCTGCATATCCTTATCCGTTCTGTAACTCGAAGCAATGTCGATCAACACAATATTCCGTTTAGAATTCTCCTCAACCATTCGAAATGCCGTATTCAAAGACCGACCTTTACACACCCACAACTCACCCGTTTCGATAACCCCCAAAGTATTCCAAGAAATAATGTCTTTCCTCTCCATCACTGTAAACATTTTCTAGACATCATTCACATTTTCGCCTTCGTTTCCCTGTCAAACCATAACACCCCTTTGTACCCGCTGACAACTCACACAATCGCTATTTATGTACACCAATACCTGCAATACACACACATATAGACACACCACGTATATAAGTACGCCCTTTGCACGTGCACCACTGCACACCGTACACACTCACATAACTTACAAACATGCATGCACTCACATTACACCCACCATGACACATAGTGCACGTGCACACTATCTACTATGCCGCCCTACACAAACCCGCCACCACATGTAGCCCTCCATACACATACCTGCCTGCGCCCATAAATCTCTATGTAAACACACCCTCTACGCCCAAACAATTACAATGCATCAATAACACAGACAACACCGGATCACCTTTCCCTTCCTCTCCCATAACACGCACTCCACGACATGCAGTACACCTAGTCGCACTGTACACTCTATCCATATCTACTCAAAACTACTCCGCCCAAGCCACCACAAGCAATGCCATGATGTCGTTCCGGCTGCGGCAAACAATGCCATGACCATCACCTTTCACTAACAACACAACCACACAAAAACATACTCTCTGTGCACCCACACTTGTGCGACGTAAACATACATTCTCTCATATGTGCTGTATATGTATACCAACTTGTACAACACCCCAAACTCCCACAAATCTCAGAGACTTGATAATTTGTATAAGAAAGATAAGAGTTTATTATTGTTATTACTTTTTTTTTCTCACGAGCAGATTCCGGCTAAGAAGGCTAAAGACCGGTGGCTGCCATATTGGCTCACCGTGAGCTGCAATTACAACGCCGATTTAAGGTTGCCGGTGATCACGGTGGTTGGTCGATGGATGGAGGGAGAGAGCTGACAGCCGACAGTTGTCATGTGGTGTCAATCAGGATTTTGGTTGACCGATGATGAGCATCGTGGTGGTGGCAGGACGCGATGATTCTGGCAGCATAGCGGTGGTCCAGATCTATCGTCGTAGGCACCATTTGCTCTGCCAATGCTCACCAGAGATTGAAAGGGTAGCCGGCAACAGCGATTGCACGGCGTCTAGCCGGTGGTAGCAGTTGCACGGCAGTTTGGTGGTGGTGACAGCGGTTAGGCGATGGCGTCAGGTGAAGGTCGAAGCTGGAGTTGACCTCCTGTGATCGCGTGTGTAGCCGGAGATGGGGGCTACCCATCAGGTAGAGACGCCACCCGTTTTAGGGCCGGCCGTCTTATCTGTTTCCTCTTCCTGACTTCTTTTTCTCTTTTCTTTTCTTTTTTTTACTCCTCTTATCTTATTCACTATATATATATATATATATATATATATATATATATATATATATATATATTTCTCAATTTCCTCTCTCTCTCTCTCAATTTCTCTCAGTCATTTTAAAATGCCACACTTTCTGCAAAAATCACTCTCTCTGACATATATAAATAACTAGGATCAGAGATTATATATTGTATAATAAACCCTACTTGATTATAACCTCTCCAGCGTGACCGGCTACGTTTCATTTATCACTCTCTCTTATCTGCAGCTAGTGTATCTTAATTTGTCACTGGTAATATTGCCCAAGCAAATCGTCGCTAAAAACTCAAAAGGACATCACTCCTAGAAACTGTCACTAAAGGTTTCTAAAAATGTCGTTAATGCTAATTGTTGCGAAAGACCTCAATCAATACCAATAATGTCTGCTGTCGTTAAATTATGTCTTATAATTTTACAATTGTCGCCAAAGGTTCAATGAAATTCCCTTGAGAAAATCGAGGCTAAATATTACGTATAATTATTGTCGCTATAAGTCATTAAAGAAAATATACTAACGCTAATCAAGAGTTCGTCGCTAAAAGTAATGATAACCAGGTAAACCTAGGTTCGGGGCATCACAAGTAACATATAAACTTGAACTACCCCCGGAGTTAAGACACTTGCACAATGTGTTTCATGTATATATGCTGAGGAAGTATGTTTTGGATCCGGCACACATGATAAAGCTAGAATCAGTATTGATTCGTGACAATCTATCGTACCAAGAAATACCTGTAGAAGTGGTGATCTGGAAGAACCATGCAGTAGAAGAGGCCACTTGGGAGCCTAAAGCTCTGATGCGGCTAAGCTATCCTCACTTATTTACAGATTGAGGTGCATTAATTTCAATTTCAGCGGCGAAATTTTTTTAGGAGGGAAGGGTGTAATACCCTTGTTGTTGATAATTATTAAAATAATAATAATAATAAATAATTAATTAATTAAAAGAAAGAAAAAAAAAGTGGTCTGATTTCGTGGCTGCCAAAGACAGCCACAAACAAAAGGGAATGACAACTCTCATTTCCAAGAGGTGGAGTGTGTGCATGAAGAGATAAGTAGAGGGTGAGGTGGCATGGGGAAATGCTTACCCTGGACTGCTGTTTGAGGGAGAATCACGGGAAATGCAAAAGGAATCATGGGATGACTTCAACTGAGAAGTCGTAGAGAAAAGAGAAAGGAAGAAAACCCAAGAAACATAAATTTATTTGGAGATAAATTGAGGAAGTTAGTGACTGCCAAATTTAGGAAAAAACCAACCTTCAGCGTGCGAAGTAGCTAATTTAGAGGGAATTTGAGGAAAATTCAGAAAGAATCTCCTGAAAGGCCAAACAGAGAAATTGTAGAAGGGAAAGAAAGGAAGAGATTTTGACAAACAGAAGGTATTTTTTTGGAGAAACGAAGAAGTTACAGGCTTCAAAGTGAGGTAAAAATCAGCTTTATTTGTGTGTGTTCTTGGTGTTTTGGTATGTGTTCTTGATGAAAATTAGGGCTGAATTGATTATGTTATGTCATGTTATGATTTCATGCTAAATAAAGTTATGGAGATAGATTCGACAAACAGAAGGTATTTTTTTGGAGAAACGAAGAAGTTACAGGTCTTCAAAGTGAGGTAAAAATCAGCTTTATTTGTGTGTGTTCTTGGTGTTTTGGTATGTGTTCTTGATGAAAATTAGGGCTGAATTGATTATGTTATGTCATGTTATGATTTCATGCTAAATAAAGTTATGGAGATAGATAGGTGGAAATGAAGTGAGATCAAATTGGTTTAAAAGGAATTTGAGGTGGAATTAAATAGGTAATGAGATAAGTTGGCATAAAATGCATGTATAAGTGAAGAAGACGAAATATTTCTGGGCATGCAAATATGAAGAATGCACCTTGGAGTGTGGAAAGAGATCAAAAAGTGTAAGTTTGACTCAAAAGTGATGAGTAGTGACTGTAAATGTCGCTAAAATTCTTAGCCTCTAATTGATTTCAAACTTGATTTTTGAAACATGGCTTTAAGATTGAATTTGGCCAAACACAAAAGAAAACTCATATTCTTTCTAAAAGATCTACATACTGTAAAATTTTGGAATTTTTCTGAGTTTTCTAACAATGTTAAATATATTTATCCTTAAAAACGGATTTTGAATTTTAAAAATATCATATGAATGTATTTTAATCTGAACATTTTACAGAAACTTCATGCAGCTGAGACACTTCAGCATCTAAAATTTCATGACATTTGGAGGCTGATTCATATTTTTGAAAAAAAATTGGTTCCCTAACGCTCGGTTGGGTCCGGGTGGGGTTTTCGAGTAAAAATTTTACCAAATGACTTTTTAGTACAAAACTCAGTTTACATTATTTTAAAAAGGTATTTTGAGCCAATTGGGAGTGTTTATGGGTGTAAAAGTCGACAGGGGGTGTTTAGGTAATTTTACCTATGGCTAGGGGTATTTTGCTAATTTTCCACACCCGGTGATGAATCTTGTAGAAACTCATCGTTAAGCAGTAAGGAGTATAAAGAGTGAGAAAATTTAGTTTAGATGGGCACAATATGGGCGGTAGTGCGTGTCACGACCCGAACCCACGGATAGGCCCGCGAGCTAGGCACGTGACCGGCCGCAGACCCAATGGACTCCAACCGAGGGCTCTGCCAGGCCTTACTCGCTAAAATCCAATATACGCTGCAGCGAAAATTAAAACTTTTACAAACTTTAATTACATTTTCATATTTCTATTTGAATACAATACTTATGCTAAAACTCATTATAACTCCAATTTATCAACAGCTAAAACTAAATCAACGACCTAAATATTCAACGGCTCATTCCATACAATGTCTGAAGTTCCGCACCAAATTGTCTCTTCTTATGCTCCTCACCATCACCTTACTTTCAACCTGAAATGATAAGTAAGGGATGAGCTTCCACGTGCTCAGTAAGTAACCAATGATTCAACTAGGTGGACCATAGCATGTCAGAAAATAACTCACTTTATATTACAGCATCATTAAGATATCTAAAAATTATAGATTTGATAATCATCGGGTAAAACAAAACAAATACATGAAACCAAAAACTGAAGTATATAATGATTATCGCAAAACTTCATAACAACCAGTTCAAACCCAACATTAGCTCAAACGATATGTTACGGTCAGCGTACGAGCCCCCCTGACTAGGGCCCGAAATCCCTCATACACCCAGGATAAAATAATCATGTGGACGCAAGGGCGCACCACCAGCCACAGTACTGTGCATCAACGTACAAGCCCCGTTGACCAGGGCCCGAAATCCAACTTTCCCCCGTGGATATAGGGCACAGCAATCGAGTAAACCAAAAACTACCTTTTCGTTCGTCGTAAACATAACCCCTCATCAAACTATCCACACACTCCGTTCAATAATTTTCAAGTTGTTCAATATTCACAATAACGTCAAATATCAAAACATTTCACTTGTACCAAACATTTCAAATCTGAGGTCCATTTCAATTTCTAAACAAAATCAATGCATGATGGTCCGATTTTTCATGACAAATAAACTACTAAAGCTTTTTAGCAATTCAAGCCAGAACAATTAAATGCTAAACTTCACTTTTTAATAGCAGGTAAACATATACTTATTATATAAAAAAACACTAGTTGAATCGAAAGGTCACTTACCTGACGCTACGCAAATCCCACATCAAAGTCACTGGAGCGACAACCTCGCTGCTACATCTGGTTAAAAGAACGGTCAAGGCCATTCTTTTGATCTCTATGTCTCCAGCTTTACTGAAATCCAAGGCATCCTCGATCACAACAACATCCTCGTTGAACCAGTCTTCAAGCAACTCAATGCCGCAGTCAACTGCCCGACCTTTACATGCTCGTCCAATATCGTGTCCAATTTACCATGTCTTTCTCGAGGGTTTCATCGAAAGTTTCTGAGCTACTCTCAACAACTCGATGTCACTAACCTACTAAGCATGCCCTATTGCTAAAATATACACAACCACAGTCCTCATGCAATATAGCCCACACAATAGTGTCCTACATGCACTATTGTTACACCCATCGCTGTGCACAAAAACCTCCAACCACTGCCAACACTACCGCCAAAAGATCACCGCTACACCCAATCACCAACAACACAAGCAACCACATAATCCATTTGATGATAAATCAGCCCCAACTTATGTTTTACAACTGTGATCATCAAAAGAGCAACAGGGAAGAAGGTGCCACGGTTGATCATGGCGATGAAGCTACGTTTGACCAAAAGAGCCAGTAAGCACGACGGCGGCTCCTCGCATCCGCTGTAGCGAACGACGATTAGAGCTCAGCCACGACAATAGCGGGCTAATGGTCGCCTTTTGGTTACTCCGGCGTCACCTTCCCTGGTCGATCAGAAAATACCCAAGGCTGTCCATTGAAATACACATATAATGCACCCCATTAACAATCGTCGTCATCACCCCCATTAACAGTGCACTCCATTAATTAACAGATAATACACAGGTAGTGCACCCTATTAACAGACATTGAAATACACACTACCACTGTCCATAATAACCAACACAAACGCAATACCAATATCCAGTTCACGCCAATCAGCCCCCCTTCCTCCCTCGTTATACATAACCAATTACACAAGCAGATTATCGAAACCCATTTCACAGAAATTCAGCCCCCAACCTATTGTATCGTGGCTAAGTTAAGATTGGCCGTCAGCCGTGATTGTGAAACTAATGAAGGAGAAAATGTCGTGGTTGGTTTGGTCGCTGACCCTTCGACACAATCGTCATTGGTTGTACATGCAAATCTGACCACGTCAAGGAATTCGTGGCGGCAGCAATGGAACTTGACAGTGCGTGGATGGTGGCTGCCTCGACATCGCCAGAATTTCATTGGTTGGGCATCCCGTAGCCGAAATTTCTACCGGCGGCCATCAAGGGTTCTTCCTATCTGCCTTAATAGCGACCTTTGCTTGCTGGTGGTGTCGGTTATGGCTCGGAGGATGTTGTCGCTTCCTTCTTTGTAAATCTGCTGACATTGGGCAGGGAAATGGCGACGGCAGCCCTTGGATCAAAGAAATCCGGTAGCGGGTGGATGCTCCGGCGTCGCCCCTGATGGCTTCCGGCGTCGTCATTGCCGGTGGCTCTGATACCTATAAACGGCAGCGCCATCGCCCGCTTTAGGGCCGGCTGTCATGCCTCCATATTCTTCAATTTTGTTTTCTCTCTTTTTGACCTTCTATCTTCCTTTTTTTTCCCATTATTTTCTTTTGTCTAGCTTATTTATAAATATGCTTTGTTTTAATCTTTTCCAAAATCTTTTCCTTTTCCTTATCCCCAAACCACTGTCTATCTTATCAAAATCCCACATTTTTCTCCATAGCTCTCTGTCTCTCTCTCTTTAAAATAATCAATTAAGATCTATACATTTACATAATAACCCTAATTAATTATAACCTCTTCAGAGTCACGGGCTAAAGCTTTAATTAATACCACTCGCAAGATCTTAACTGAAGGTCCAAATTCGTCTTACTTACAACAATCGTCGCTATGTAATAATAACCTCGTAAACCTAGGTTCGGGGCATCACAGTGCGGGTAATGCAACTTATGGGTTAGGGCGATTCCGATTAATGGATTAGCCGTAATAAGTGGGAGACAGGTGAGCAGTAAGGGAGGGGGGAGGTAAGGTAGGTATGTTTTTGTATTTTAGGGCGGTCTAAAGAGAAGAATTTTATTTGACAGGTGGTTCCATTGCTGAGAAAATCAGGCAGCGAGGAGTTCATCTGCTATAAAGCCAACAGGCAAGGATAGTGCGGTTCTGATATGATATATGTTGTTTTGATTGGCATACCATGTTGATGATGCTTGTGTTGAACTCCTATATTTATGTTGGAATATCGGTTGATCTTGTGAACCGGTACTTCTCGTTGACTTGTGCTGTTGAGGACTTAAGGTAGAATGAATTCCCTTAGTCCACCCGACAATGAGCCTGAAAGCGTTGTTGCGGACTTATGATCGAAGATACTCTCTAAGTCCGCTCCTTGATGAAAACCGTTCCCTAATCTGGACAAGACTAAGATGAACACCCTGTATGAAGGGGCATCATGAAGTGGAGGGCCAGTGAAGTGTAGTAACTGGCGGTCCATGAAAAAAAGAGTAACTGACAAAAAAAGGATGAAGCGTGCTAGAGTCTGTCGTGTCGTGTCGAGTCAAACATGCATCGCAATTGATTTTATTTTATGTTGCTGAATTTATTATCTCGTTATTCTCATGATGTTTATGCTTTAGTGTCTCTTTTGCATTGCACTTGCATAGTCCATGAGTCTGTACAAGTGGAAATGATGATGTTCTGTTGGGCTTGAGCCGCTCAGTCTAAACAAAGGTGATGCAGCAAGAGGATTGTAAATGTTCGTTCTTGGCATTCTTAAATCCTTTGCCTTCTTTGAAAATTCATGATCGATTTTTTTGATAAATTCGAAAGGGTTGTACGCTAAACTCCTCTATTATCCTTACTGAGCGATTTGCGCTCACTCCATATCTGATGTGTTTTTCAGGTACTAAGTTTGAACAAGGTAAGACCGGGGAAAGGTAACGAAAAATTATGCTGAGGTCCTGTGCAGATATATATAGCCATGCAAATGTAAAATTTGGTGTACATATTAAGTTGTGTTATGCTATGCAGTTTCTGCTGCGACACGATGTATACTATTTAGGAAAATTTGTGTAAGGACGTATTGTAACGTTTCCTCATGATCTAAAGGTTGTAGTTGCTCTGAGTTATATCTAAGGCTGTAACGTTGACAAGGTTGACATCTCAGCTCCGGTGACGTCACTTGGGCTGGGGATCTCACAAATACACACGGAGTGGACTAGAGAGAAAACTGGTAGCAAACCTCAACAATACTCCGAGCTGGGAAAGACATCTGCATAACGACCACCGACATCTCATATCAATCATGCAACTTTCACCATGTCAGCAAACTACCATCGATAGGTATGCTAAGCAGAATAATTCATAACATACAAGGAACTATAATATCCTTACTTGATTGGCTTTTAGTCGACGAACCAAGCAACCTCAGGCTATCACTCACCTAGCCAAATAAGACCTTGCTCGTTAGAAACTAATGAACCGTAAATGTAAATATTCTACTCTTTTCCCACCAGTTAGTTGTAGTATTTTATAGCAGCCGAATCATTAACCTAGCTTGGTGGTACATGAGCATTGACACCCTTCATTTAGGAGTACTAACCCCTTTCCCCGCTTCCCGTTACTCAAAAACACTTAATTTAATGTATTACTCAAAATTCGGAGTCGACATGGTAAAATTACAAAAAAAAAACCCCTCGGGGTGATAAATTACCAAAATGTTCCCAATGGCCACTATCACCCGAATCCACTTTAAAATAACCTTTTGGATGTTTTACACCCTTTTCCCGAACTAACAAGTCCTTTTGAAAATTTTTATAGAAAAATTTATCAAAATACCCCCTCGAGGTGCTAAATTATCAATGACTAATTACATCAGTGTCCCTGAGGTTAGGGTACAATTACAGTCAAGGACATTAAGTTTCAAAATGTAACATACCGGACCAAAAACATTAAAAATGTAACACTTATGTCTATCCGTTAAGGTTCCATCCAAAAAGTGTATTATTTTTATGATGTTGCCATTATGTATTTTTAAAATGATAATATTACCCTTGTACTGCATATACTGAATAAATTTCAAAATCTAAAAATTACGATTTCAAATCATAATTTGAAAATTAGGGCTTGTAAACCCCAATCTAAAAATTAGGGCTTGAAAATTATGGTTTTGAAACCCTAATTTTTAAATTAGAACCATAATGTGTTCAAGCCCTATACACACAACCCTAATTTTTAATTTGCAAAAAGAGTTAACTCAGCTTATAGATCAACCACAATATCTTACAATTTGCCTGTGTATTTTGTATATGTCAATAATACCCTCATTTTATAATACAAAGTATATACTACATAAAACCATCGTCATGTTCTAAATTAGGGTTTCAACCTAATTCTTAGTAGCCACCCACTCTTCCTCCTTACGCCCTCGCCGCCCCTCTTTCTTCCCCCCCCCCACCACGTCGCCTCCATATGAAGTGAAAAATGGACAAACGGATCGGACTTTCGGCCCTGTTTTCAAGGTTCGTGGATCACTCCCGTTGTTGCTAGTCAATGCTCAAGAGAAAAGAGAGATACATATAGAGAGACAGAGAGAAAGACACGATGTTACGCAGTGAAGAATGGGGTGGGAAATTGCTTTGTGCGGTGGCACCGGCGACATCCTGCTGACACATAGAGGTAGGTGGTGTTAGGCTGTGAGGGCGATGGGCTTATGGTGTGATAGTGGTGCAAGGGGGTGGCGAAGATCTGTGTGTGCAGACTGTGTATGTGTGGCACCGAGGAAGGGGGAGGCAGACGGGGACGGGAGGGTGGGGGACAGTGGTGGAGCGGTGGAGGGGAGCTGGAGAGACAGAATGGGCGTAGGGGAAGGGTGGGGAAGAGAGAGGATAATCTCATTTTTTTTCTTAAATAAAGTAATGGCATTTGAAAAACAAAATCTTCTAACTTAAAGGCAATAAGGTCATTTTTATAAAGCATTAGGATTTTTAAGATTCCGTTTGGTCAACAGACATAAGTGTAATTTGTCCAAACTATTTTCCTTGTCTGTAATTATACCCTGACCTCAGGGACATAAGTGTAATTAGTGCAATTATCAAAATACCCCGCTGAGGGTTCGTACCACCCCAACACCCCAAATCTGCTTCAAAACAACATTCCAGGTGGTTTACACCCCTTCCCGTCAACCAAATCCTTCAAAAAAATTTATAAAAATTACCAAAATACCCCTCTAGGTGACAAATTACCAAAATGCCCCGAGAGTTCCTACCACCCTAACACCCCAAATCTGCTTCAAAACAACCTCTTAGGTGTTTTACACCCCTTTCCAGACTAACAAGTCATTCGAAAAAAGTTATAGAGAAATTACTAAAATACCCCCTCTGGGTGGCAAATTATCAAAATACCCCTGAGACTTCTAGAAAAATCTCAAAACACCTTAAAATGTTATTTTAAGCATCCTAAACTTATTTTTGAGCTAAAAAGCATTTTAGAAATTTTATTTCCAAAGAATTCTGAACCGGTGTCAGGACCGAGTGCATAAAAGCCGGTTTGGCAAAAAATAGCTATTAACTTTGGAATGGCCCAAAATTCTGGGAAATGGAACATGTCAGCATCTTAGGTTCCTTACAAAATTTTCGCATGGAACCGCATTAGTTTGATATTTTTAATTTCACCGTAAATTCCAAAATCATCGTGACTCTTAACTCCCCTCCCAACCTCAAAAAAATATGAAATTTTTTCATAGTACAGGTCTCCTAAAACTAACTAGAGTCACTTTTTATACTTTGGCTAAATCTGACCCAAAGTATTTTTAAAAATACAAATTCCAATTGCTCCTTTAATTTCCATTTTTAGCGACACTTACCGTTACTATTAAGATTAACACACCTAGTAATGCACCTAACACGCACACGCGCGCACACACACACATACTCTCTCACAAACACTCTCTCTCTTCCTTTCTTCCTCCTTTGTCGAATGCATAAACCTACCCCAAATCCACACATTCTTCCACTTTAATGGACAACCCACCCTAACTCATCTAAATCTACATATTAACACATTCTACATACATTTATACACATTACACCACCCAAAATCCACCCACCAATCCACCCGTAACATATCCACACACGTACACACACTCTCTCTCTCTCTCTCTTAGCACATACATTAAACACAGAAACCCTACCAACTTTTTCTTCTTTTTCCTTTCTAACCTCTCTTATTCCTAAAATATAACATAAATTCATCATAATTCAGTTAGGAAGCTCCAACACTCCAGCATACAATCTAGCAGGACGAGCGGGAGTCCGAGCAAAGCTAGGCAAATTCCCACCCCCAAACCCACACACACCCACACACACACATACATATATACTGCATATACTTCAACCGAAAATAACCCACAAAATTTTCACAATTAATGGTATAAGATGAAAGGATTACCCTATTGGGTTTAGGGGTTTTTTTTTCTTTTCTCTTTCTTCTTCCTCTTTTCTTCTCTTATTCTCTTGTGTTTTCCCTCTCTGTTCTGTTTCTTCCCCGGCCACTATTCCCTTCTTTCTTAAATTATGATCCCATCCCCCACCCCCCCACCTAATTCCCCTTTTGTTTCTTTTATTCAAACTTTATCCATTGATTAGTTTATAGTTTATTTCATTTAGTCAGCATAAAATCAAATAGGAGGTGGCAAACTTTGGAACAATTTCTTCAAGATTTTGCCACCTAATATCAACTTTCAAAAAATTGCACTTTGGCCCCTAAAGTTTTCAAAATTATATTTTGATCGCTCTATTTTTGAAAATTTACACTTTGACCCCACAGCCTCACTAACCCCTCATTTAACTCCTTAACACCTAATTATAACCAAAATAATGCTATTTAATAAGAATAGCCCCCTTTTAATTAATATAATTCACAGTTAGATTAGTTTTTGATATTTCCTGGATATCACAGTCCTCATCATTTGTGATTAACATCCATGTCTCCAAGTCTTTCTTGTTTGCTGACCTCTGAGATATAGGAATCACATCCCTCTGCTCCTCCACTGGACAAGTGGATCTTTTCTCTGCTATTTCCTTATCTTTATTACCCTGCCTATCAAACTGACCCTTGAGATAAGCATCCACACCGGCCTCCCGGTTCCAAGTAGCTTTGATAATCGGATTCCTCTTTGGTGGCTTCTCCTTTAGTAGCAAAGTGGGATGTCACTAGGGCTCATCCATGTACAGAGACCGTACCGAATTTTTGTCAACATCAAACTTCTCCTTGAACATTTATGAACCAATCTAAGAGTGCCAAGTCCATGTGACCCGAACTTCCTCTTCAGTCTAAGAACGATGGAAGCTTTGTATTATGCTTTGGGAAGAGTGGCTAGACTCAGACAAAAATGGACCTAATGCGGTAGCAACATGAGCTTCCCCATTTGCTTGCTCTAAAGATTGTATCTCACAAGCATTCAGGAAGTCCCAACTCAGCTTCGCCCTCAGTTTGCTCTTAAAAACTAACACTTTTTCATGAACACGGGGCCAAAGCCAACAGATGTATGTATTAGGCAATAAGGGAGCAAATGGCTTTATATCGGTAATGAACACGGGCCTCAGCATCGCAAAACAACCTCAATTATGGAAGGACTAAGGGCTAGTTTTCCTACAAACTCACCATAAACCTTCAAATTAGCTGCTCATAAACAAACTGCCTCATCCAACAAGCAAAGTAGAAGGATGTGTAATGCAGTCCCAAAAGATAAACATATGGATATTCAACTTTTCTCAAAACAGGTCCGTAAGCCCTCCACCATTTACAGTATCAGCGAGTATCTTTGGACTTCTACACATAGGAGAAGTGAGCCCACTCATCTCTGCCAAAACGACCTTCAAAGAGTAAGCATCGAGAAAGGAAAGCACTGGGCCTATACCCTACCACAACAAGTTAGGTTGTCAGGTGCATATGGTCTAGCAACCACATGTACAAAAGCAAAGCACCACCTCCAAAGGCCTGGATCTTTACAACATCGATAATCCCAAGTAAAGTTTTAGCTACCATTAAGAGGATTAGGGTTTTACTTCAGGTGGATACTTGAAGTAGAACATTAGCTAGCCTCACGTCAGCAACCCCAGGGCCAGAATGGGTAAGATATTTGGTTACTAAGCATAGGGACAGTGCAAACACTCGACCATGGGCATATTGTTTATCACGACTAGTTGGCTTGGCAGAAAAATATTCTATGAGGGGAGAGAGTTTAATACCATCACCTAGAATGAAAGACCGAGCACGCTCCTTTGGGACCTTCAATAAAATTTTGAGAGACTTGGCATAACCATCTTAAACAGTCGGAATAGAATTGGAAGATTAGTTGGGATGTCTACCTGCATAGAAAATTCTTCAAAAGCAGGGCAGAGTTCGGTCAAACTGGAATGAAAAACATAATCCTCAACATCCCAGAATTTGCAAGCAACACGTAAAATGTCTTCCCGAACCATCACGTTCCTCAAGCTCATCATAGATTTCAGTTTGAACCTCCCATCCATATGGATCAATTCAATATTTTGAAAGAATCAGCGAAAGCACAGAATTGGAGCTCGAAGATTGTGGGATCGTCTTAAAAAGCCATTGAGAGTTTTTTAAAAGGGGAGAAAGGACAAATTTTGTTTTGAAAGGATGAATCATGCACATATATAGTCAAGTAGCCTTAATTTGCATAGAGTTAGTGTCAAAATTTAAAAATTTTTATTGAAAAACCATTCGGTTTTGGATAAACCGATCGGTTTTCTTATTTAATTTTTATATTTGATGGTCCATGTTTCTTATTAACTATCCAATTTTTTCAAGAAAATTCATTTTTTTTATTAACCAGCTAGTTTTGGTTTGAAATTCGAGTTTGTCTCTAAACAACCGTTGAGTCTGTCCTCAAAGTTGGATTTAGGCTCTGATTAACTGCCCGAATAGTCAGTCTTGGTTAAATGTTCACAAGGTTTGCCTACTTTTAGACCAAACCCTATACCTGTCTAACCTTGATTTTCAAACCTCAATTTTCAAGTTGCCAAACTCTAGTTCTCATTCATCCCGGTCCCATCTCCCTTCTTTCTGTGCATGTGTTGTGAGCATATAAGCAAAGTACATCTAACATGGGAAATTTAGTCATCAACTAAAAAGATAGAAAAATAAGTATTTAAACTACATCAGTGTTTGAAATCTAAGTCCCTACAGGACTCTAAACAATACTCTAACAAATGGCCTAACTCTAGACCTAAGGGCTCACAACAGCTGTCCTCAAAGCTTCCTCCGAGATATCCTAATGATCGGCACCTCCTCACGGCTGAACTCTGAGGCCTCCTGGACTTCCTCCTCAATTTCCTCACTACGCTCTTCCTCAGCCTCTACTTTGGCTCCCTTCACCTCCGTTTCCTCCTTATCACCCCCTGCATAGTCCTCTTCCTCAGCAGTTCGGGATGACTTTCTTTTTGGCCTTTTTAACGGAGGAGATGGCATCTTCCTTCTTGCTACCGATAGTAACTTCCTTCCTTTTAGATGGTGTTGGTCTAGGCTTTAAAGACTCATTAGACCAAGGTTGGTTCACCACTATACTTTTTGTCCGCTTACCCTTGCACACGATTGGGGTTGCCCTAGGGGTATCAGTAGCAATAGCAGTAGAGGTAAGAGGCTCCGTAGAGCTCAGTCGACTGCTCAATCCACCTCCTGAAGGCATCATCGAGGGATTAAGAGTAGCCATCTCTATTCCTTCCTCCAAAGTCTTGTACACATAGAGCATATCCCGATATCTGGACACCATGCCCTTAAGGCTGTGCATCATCCTGTAAGCGTCTCGAAGTAGAAAGCAGGGGACCTATATAAGGAAAAGCACCATGTCAAGGTCTTGCATGCATAATAAGAAGAAATATAATAAGATCGAGTCTAGAGTTTACAATGTGGATTCGAGCCAATTCTTTGAGGCCAAAAACCTCAAAATCTCTCTCTAGTCAGAGAATATACTCATATTCAGGGGCTTTTTCTTAAGGGTAGTACGGCACCACCCATTAAGGGAATGGAAGGCCCTCTGTCACGTCATTATCTTTTTTGCCCTTTCCCTTTTTGTCCCGGACTGCCTTCTCTAATGGAATTTTCTTCAACATTTTCAAAATTCATGGAGGGTGCCAAATCCTCCCGCATGAACGCCTCATATGTTTGAGGACCATTCGGCCACTGCAAAGACGACATCGGGATCCTTCTAAGCAAAGTCTGCCTCAACCCCTTATCCAGCTCTGAGGTATGATACATCTCCTTCGGAAGAGCCGTCGGTATCCTGAAGCCCATACCCTCTAATGATGCTGAGGAAGTACCCTGTCCCCAAGGTAAAACTCCCCTTGCGAGTGTCTCACCAGTAGGATTTAACACCGAGTGCATGCCAACTCCTCAGCATTATATCCTCTACCTTGTGCCACAATCGAAACACGGATTTTTGAATTGGAGAAGACAAACATGAGAAGTTGATAAGCATGTTTAGATAGAAAAATTGCATGAATTAGTAGCTTGCTTATCAAGCGCTTTCTTAACCCATTAAAACTATATCGGTGCATGAACTCCGAGACCCCTCTCTAAAGTTCCACCGGATCATCGCCGATGTAGTCATAGTAAGAGCCACCTTCGCCAAGCAAGGAGCGCGAGAACCCAGAACCTTAAAAGCCCAAATCTGTGAGAAAACACATGGCACATGTGATTATATGTCTAGAGCAAGCATGGAATCTTTAGTAAATAATTAAAGAGCTTAAAACATACTTCCGAGACATCAAAAAATTGCATGAAGCTAAGCGACTACCTTCGGGACACATCACCCATCGATTGGTATAGATTAGCCAGAGTGGGAATACCCTGGTCGTTCTCCCCAATGTGCTCAATCACCTCAAGGACCTGAAGGCACCACAGCTGGATGGAGTCATCCTCGTTGCTAAATAGGGTTTCCCCTAGAGTGTAGAACAAAAAACCCTAGATAAACTAATCAATTGCTATGGGCTTCATCACCTCTAGATTCATGTGTTCATAATGAATACAGATAAATGCTAGAGTATCGAACCACCCTTCTTGAAGGATGGCTCGTAACCAAGCAAACGGACCATAAGGTCATGGGCCCAAGGAATGGGTCTCCCTCAACACCAAACACTGGTGATGCTCGTAAATCCAACAAGGTGACCATGCCCTGCCTGAATGACATGTGAAAGGTGTTGGTCGAATCCGACCAATGCTCAACAAGGCATAAGAGATGTTTCTTGCTCCGGGTAAAAGCGTGTAATCCATCCAAAAAAGTTAAAGGCCCGTAGTGGCTATTTTATCATTAGCGGGGACATAGATTTTTTCCCACTAATCTCTCACTAGATTAGGGGTACCCCTACATAACATATTCCTAGAATGAGGCTGCAAGTTTACAAAATAAAGAAGAAATCCTAAGGAACCATCTGGTTCATGAAAGTATTCCATGAAGACCCTAAAGCATAGGACTTTTTTGTGCATGGCATGTGGTGCATGCATGAAGAAAGGTGAATAGTGTGTGTCTACAAGGAAAATTTGAACAAACATACTTCCTCTGCACAGTAGAGCGGGCTAAGGTGAGTGCTTTGCTCTGGGCTGAGCAACAAACTATCATCGGCTCGATTCTTCAGTTAGAATCGACTGATTTTGCCGATTCGGGGTCCTCCCTCATGCCCCTTATAAGTTCGCACATAATCTTCCATGTTTATGTGAAATTGAGAGAGATAAGGAGGAGAATGGTTGTATTTATGGACTAAGAGTGTAATTAGGGCTAGAAAATATGACCTAGGACTCCTAGAGAGAAGAAAAATAAAAGAAATTAGAGTGGGATTGAATTGGAAGTGTTTGGAAGTGTCTGACTAGCCGGCTAATTTTTTACTCTTCAAATTTCAAATATCCCAAAGTGTCTGACTAACTGGCCAGTTCTCCTGCCAAACTTTCAAAACTTGCTGATTAACCAGCTGGTTTTTGACTTAAAATTAAAACTTCTCAAAAGTTCTGACCAACCGGCTGGTTTTTGACCTTTCTCCCAAAAAACAAAAAAATAATTTAAAATACATGTTTATGTGCTTGCGTGCTTCTAATAATTACATTGTCAATATCATTTTTGCATTGCTTGCCGACGGGTTATCGCATGATATATGTTCATATGCCTGAGGGCATTATTATCCAGCGTTTGTATATCTGCATGTATGTCATACATGTCCAACATTTCCTCCTTAGGTTAGTTCATGACCCAAATATCTTCCAATTCTAGTGTTATGTTCGTCAGTTCTTGTATGGAGCATGACCTATACAAGATTTTTCGCTTGTTGTTGATCGTAATAGTGTACTCTCTTTAAGTGAATTGAATTTTCTCCACTCAAAGTCCAACAGCATTAGAGCATTGTGGTGTTTAACTGTTGCAGCATGTGGGTGTAGTATGTGTGCTCTAAGGGGCTTCAACAGGTGTTTGTGGCCAGTAGTTTGCTGGTGTGCGTTTTCAAAGCAGTGCAGTATGCGTAGGTGTGCTGCTGCTGCAGCAATGGTATTATGCTCTTTGTGTGTAACTACTACAGCAGTGGTACTGTGTGTGCTGTTGCTGTGATGGTGAGATTTGTGTGTGCTAGTGGATGTGTAGTGGTGGGGTGTGTGTGTGTGTTTAAATGGTAGCAGTAGAGTGTGTGTGTGTGTGTGTGCGAGCGCGCTACTACTGCAGCTCTGGGTGTGTTTAAGAGCGCGCGCGCGCTGCTGCTGGTACTATCACATAAGTAGTGTATGTGTGTGTGTGTGTGTGTGTGTGTGCGCGCCTGCATTTTCTGCAACAGAGAATGTTGCAACATAGGTGTTTGTGTGAGTGAACGTGTGTAAGGGGCATGTGTGTGTCCGCGCGCTCATGTGTGCATGCGCGCATAATAGTTTGTGCCAGCGTGTGTTTGTGCAGCTGTGTGAGAGAGTGTGCGCGTGCGCATAACAGTGTGTGCAAGCGTGAGTTTGTGCACCTGTGTGAGTGTGTGTGTGTGTGTGTGTGTGTGTGTGTGTGTACTGTGTGCTTGTGTATGTGTATTAGTAAAGGCAGTGTGTGTGTGTGTGTGTGTGTGTGTGTGTGTGTGTGTGCAGTGATTAGTATGTGTTTGTTTTTTGGATGTGCAAGTGCTCTGGGAGGATGATCATACGTATGTGACTTTGTGTCTTAATTTGTGTACATGTGTAATTAGAGTGTGTGTAGTGGAAATGCAAGTTTGTGTGTGTGTAAGAGTGTAATATGGGAGGGCTTAGCTTTTAAGTATTTTAAACCATATTTTTGAAGTACAGTTTTTGTTTAAATTTTTGACCAAGTGTAAAACAATAACACCCAATATTTCTATGAGATGTACACTGTGAAATTGCTTAGGATTTTTTGGTGTCCACGAAGAATGGTAAATTACGATATCAATTAAAAGGAATTCACAAATTATTTAATATAGCAAATCAAATTATTTTAATCTCAAAATTTTAGAAAAACCTTATATTACTAAGATGTTTTATTTTCTAAAACTTCGTGCCATTCGGAGGCCTATGGCTATTTTTAGCAAAATCGGTTTCCGAGCGCTCGATCCAGATACCGGTTCGGTATTTTTGTGCAAAAATTTTCAGAACTACTTTTTAACCCAAAATGACTTCTGGTTACTTAAAATAGTATTTTAAAGTGTTTTTGAGAATTTTTCGATACAAAAATCACCAGGGGTGTTTTGGTAATTTGCTAAAATGAGTATTTTGGTAATTTTACCTATAAAAGGTACTTTTGGGTAAATTCACGTATGATAGGAATATTTTGGCCATTTTACTAATGGAAAGGATGTTTTGGTGATTTAAGTATTAGGGGTGATTTTGGTAATTTTACACCTAAGGGTGATTTTGGTAATTTTTACGTACCCGGTGAGGGGGTTCATTCCGGGAGTATGTGTGAGTCAATACTGAATCCATAATATTGTACTATAGACTGTTTTCTAATAATGGGATTGTTTAATTTAGGTTAAAGTAAAAGACTTTCCGGTTAGACTAGCTTGGTTTGGGATCCAGGTAAGGGTTTCTGTTTGAACCTTGGGCAAGGATTTTTGTTCAAACCCTAATATCAATAACTTGTGTTCGTAAGTATTCTTTCAATTTACTTATGGCTATTTTTTTTAACACTGATATATGCATTGATATTAGCATGTTATTGCCAAGCAAACCCTAACATTGAACCTGAATCGGTTATTTGAAAATCTTATAGATGCTGGGCTTTTATTGCATGTTGAGCAAATTTGATAATGTTCATATTTGTTCTCGCTATTTGTTTGTGGTTGTTCTTGAATTATGAGTAATGAATTGATATCGGCATGTTTAATTGTTATTGAAACCCTAATTGATATCGACTTTTGAATTAATGTTGATGCTGATTTTATTGTAAGTCAAGCGTTGAATTTCTTGTTGATTCTATTCTTTTTCTCTTCTGTGTTGACCTGGGTGTCAGTTCTAAGGAAGGCATTATAAGGATGGTTTGTTCCTGCGTGGAACTAAAGCTAGTACCTAAATGCACTAGTTATCGTACATCATGCATATGTACACTTTCTATGCATTGTCTCAGTGGCAATGTCTCTGCCCATGGTCAATATCTTTTGAATTTATTTACATTGTATCTTACAATGATTGTTTTGAAAATGATTGAAAATGAATATCTTGATATCTAATTGAAGGGGATTGAGTTAAAACTCTTCCCAATATTGTGATCAAACTGTTTGTAATTATCTGGAACCCTTTTACATATCGTCTTTGAAGTATTTGTACTCATTTTGAAATCCTTTGGAAAATTATCATTGTTTTTAAAATGGTTACATGAAAAATGATCGTTTTGGTGTTCGTTTATGATTGCTTATGATATTTCAAAAATTATCAAGCTGTTTATAATGGTTTTGAAAAATTATCATCGAATGGACTTTTGAATCGTTTTGTAATTCTTTTAGTTGTTCCTTAAACGACCTTACTGAGCTCTCAAAAGCTCATCTTTCGTTTGATTTCCTTCTCCATCACCACTATTTGTGTAATAGGACCCTGCATGGGTCTGTACTTGTAATACCCAAAATTTTTCTTATTCTTATGCTAAATTATTACTTTAAATAAAAAAAGTTGTGGTCTTTTTGTAATATTAGAAAATTTGTTGAAAACATTTTTGAAGAATTCGGTAGAATGAATCTTGGATTCAATCAAATCAAATTGGAATAGCAGAGATATCTTGGAAGACTAAAGGATTCAGTTGAATAGAAATAATTTTGCTCCGAATGAAAACAGTGTGCTTCGAATGGAAAGTATTTTAAATCGAAGAAGAACAAGGACTAAAGGATTCAGTCGAGTAGAAAACCTTTCGGTCGAATGGAAGACCTTTTGGTCAAAAGAAAAACAAGTTTGAGAGGGGGGACAATTTCACAACTAAAGGATTCAGTTGAAAGAACACCCTTTTTCCTTCGAATGGAAGTGTAACTTTTGTTTCCATATAAATAGTCTTTTATTTCTTTCCAGCCCCTTTTTGTTCTCTGTTTCTTTTTCATTTACGCCTAGGGGAGCAGGGGAGAAGGCATGGGACGCTCTTTTGGTACTAAGGTGGTGCCTTGAGGTTTTTCATTTCCAAAAGCTTGATTAAGGTAAGGGATTTTTATCGCTTTTTTGTGGGAAAGGTAATTCAAAATCTGAAAACTCATGCTCCGTCAATCCTGTTCACCTTTATTGGTTTATTTTGGTTTGGTTCAATCTTTTCCTTCATTTAGAACGTTGGTTATCCTTATCCCATTGTGCCCAATGGGCATATTTGAATCCGTACATTTATGGCCGTCAATTTAAATTTGACATTGACTATGTTTGAACAACTTTCAAATTGAGAGGGTCCTTTGGACTCACGTTTGTTTATGCTGGCGATCAAAAGACGCCTAGCACGCTACCGGTAGCATACATTTGATGTTTGTATGATTGGTTCGGCGTTTGGGTCTTGTGACCAACATAGTCATCGTATGTTTGTAGCGTATCCGATATATAATAGACATGTGTTTTGGGTTAAATGCTTAATTTCGTTGCTTCGATAATTGATACCAAGATATGGTTTACTCATTCCATCCAGTATTGTCATTTGATTCTGTTAGTTTTTGCTCAAATATCTTATTGTTTTGATACCTTATTGAGCTATTCGAGCTCACCCTTTTTCTCTACCTTGCCTTTGCCACATGTGAAGGAAGTGACTAAAAATGTTTATGGCAGCGATGGAGTTTTGAGACTTTAGTTTAGTTCGTTAAACTTTGTAGTTTTAGTTTTAAGAACTTTACCCGGATGTGGGTAATTTGATAGAATTGATTTTGTGTAAATGGTTAGCCGCTGCATTTTGTAAATCATTTTGTGAGGGACTAATTTGAGAATGGATTGTAATAGATTTTTCTTTTATGGAGATATTTTATTTTAGAGATTTTAGCTGCTCTGTTTATACCGTTATTATTAGACCTATAGCGGTATATCAGGAAATTGATTGTAGTCACGCCTTCCATTTTTTGGGGCGTGACAAGGTTGGTATCAGAGCTTAAGTTTGAAATTCTGTAGACTCATGTGAACCTAAGTTTAAAACGTTGCAAACTAATTGTACGACTAGATTGGTCTCTTTTAAAACCAAAAACATTTTTATTTAGCGTGTATCCCTAGTACATGTGTAGACTTATGCAGTTTCATTTGGTGTGTTAGGATTGCTATGCCTTCTAGATGCTCTAGTCGTAACACCAACAATCTTCACGATCCACCAATGAATGATGGAGTTGCTGATGTCATTGTACAAGGATTTTAGAATTTGGCAAACCTAATAGCCGGAGGTAGCAGGATACCGCTGAACCAAAATCAAAACAATGGGCAGAATGATGGCGTTAAAACTGGAGATGTGGAGAAATTTAAAAAGTTAGTGTCTGCCTTTAAGGGATAACCCGATCTAGAGAAGGCTGAAGCATGGGTGAACCAAAATGAGAAGGTGTTTGACCATTGGAATAGTAGTGATGAACAATAGGTGGCATATGATGTTTTCATGCTACAGGATAAAGCTGACTGTTGATGGAAAATGGTCAAGCGCAGGCAGAGAATCAGCGCTAATCATCCCATGACTTGGGAGCAATTTAAAGGTATTTTCTTCAAGAAATACTTTCCTCAGAATGTAAAAGATCAGAAGGAGGAAGAATTCTGGAAACTGGTACATAATGATATGACAATAGCACAAAATGAGGCGAAGTTCACCTCATTGTCAAGACATGCCCCGCATCTGGTTGACACTGAGAATTGTAAAGCAAGAAGGTTTGAGAAAGGATTAAAGCACGATATGAAGAACAGGTTTTTTGGCTCTGAAGCTTCCGACTTATTTCAAGGTGGTTGAACGGCCGAAATTCTAGAGACAGACTATGAGGAGTTTCTAAAATAGCAGATAGAACAGAGGCATGAGAGAGGCCGTGCAGAAACTTCGGACAAGAATAAGAGTGGGGGTCAGAATAAGAAGAAAGAAACTTTACAAGAAGGCATGCAATCGACTCGAAGGGTTACAAAGGTTTGTGATACCTATGGCAAGAATAATGGGGATAAGCCCTACCATCGTTTGACAAACTCTTGCTTCAACTGTGGGAAGGTGGGGCATTATGCTATGGAATGCCCGTATTCGAAGAAAGAGAGACCGGGGGAGAAGACTTATAACACTCAGGCTCAGGTTGGAGCCAAGCCGTCCACGGAGGATCAGAGGCCAAGGGTACAAGGTTGTGCTTATGCTTTGACTGCCAACGATGCCACGGCTTCAAATAACGTGGTGGCAGGTACAATTCAGATCGGTTCTTATTCATTTCATGCATTATTCAACCCTGAATCCACACATTCTTTTGTAACCCCTACTCTCAAACTTTGATTTGATGATCGATATCCCTGTGAGGAAATCTATATTAGTATCTATAGTGTACAACCTTTTTTTGGTGCACATTGAGGGTAGAGAGTTACCTGCCGACCTTATAGCAATGGATATTCGGAATTTTGACATCATTATCAGTATGGACTGGTTGTCTTCTTATCACACCTTGTTGGATTGTTATGCCAAATAAGTACATTTCCAAATTCCCGGTCAGTCTAAGTTTAAGTTTAAGGGTTCTGCTCCCGTTATTTCTTCTTGTCTTATTTCTGTTCTACAGGCTAGACGTTTGCTTCGGAAGGGGTGTCAGGGATATTTGGTTCACATTGCAGATACTTGTATAGCTGATCAGAATTTATCAGAAATTCCGTTGTTAGTGAATTTTCAGAGGTGTTTTTGGAAGAACTCCCTAGTCTTCCTCCGAACCGTGACATCGAGTTTGTTTATATCTTATACCAAAAGCTGCTCCAATTTCTAAGGTTCCCTACCATATGGCTCTGGCTGAGCTTAAAGAACTTAAAGTACAACTCCAAGAATTACTTGAGAAGGGCTTTGCTCGCCCTAATGTCTCTCTTTGAGGGGCTCCTGTTTTATTTGTAAAGAAGAAGGATATAACAATGAGATTGTACATTGAATATACGGAGTTGACCGTATCACAGTTAGTAATAAGTACCATTTACCACGGATTGACAACTTGTGTGACCAACTTCAGGGAGCTGGATACTTCTCCAAAATTGATTTGACAAGTTACCACCAACTGAAGATTAGGAGGGAATATGTATCTAAGACTGCTTTTTGCACAAGATACAGACACTTTGAGTTTGTAGTGATTCCGTTTGGGTTGACTAATGCACCTGCAGCGTTTGATGGACTTAATGAATAGGGTATTCAAACAATACTTGGACCAATTCGTCATAGTCTTTATTGATGACATATTAATTTACTCCAAAAGAAAGGAAGAACATTTACATATGGTGCTGGAGATTTTAAGGGAAGAGAAGCTTTATGCCAAGTTCCAGAAACGTGAGTTTTGGAGAAAGTTGTGTTTTTAGGGGATGTGGTGTCTAAAGATGAGATCTCGATGGATCCATCTAAGGTAAAGGCAGTGTGGAATTGGAAAAAACCAAGGACAATTAAGGAAGTTCGTAGTTTCCTTGGGTTGGCTGAATATTATTGCAGGTTTATAGAGAGATTTGCGAAGCTTGCTACCCTATTAACTCGAAAAAAGGTTAAGTTTGAGTGGTCTAAGGAGTGCGATCGTAGTTTTCTAGAATTAAAGAAAATACTGGTTTCAGCTCCAGTTCTTTCCCTGCCTTCAAGGACTGGAGGATTTGTGATATGTTGCGATGCTTCACGGAAAGGTCTGGGATGTGTATTAATGCAGCATGGCGAGTTATTTCTTATGGCTCACGGTAACTCAAAACGTATGAAATGAATTATCCAACACGTGACTTGGAATTAACTGCTGTGGTTTTTGCCTTGAAGATTTGGAGGCACTATCTCTATGGTGAGACGTGTGAGATATACACAGATCACAAGAGTTTCAAGTTTTTGTTCACGTAGAAGGAGTTGAATATACGACAATGATGATGGTTAGAATTGCTTAAGGACTATGACTGCAAGATTTTATATCATCTAGGGAAGGCCAATGTGGTTGCCGATGCTCTCAGTTGAAAGAATACAGGTACATTTGCAGCTCTTTTGACTTCACAAAAGGAGATTCTTGCAGATCTTGAAAGTTTGGGTATGGATGTTTTGGTCTCCGGGTCTGGGAACTATTTTGGTAAATTAATGGCGCAACCTACCTTGATCAAAAGAATTAAGCAGGCTCAGACTGTAGTTTCAAAGTTGATTAAAATCAGAGAACAAGTTAAAGAAGGTCAATAGCCAGAATTCAGGATTGATGCCGAGGGGGCATTAAGTTTGGGAACCAGACTGTGTGTTCCTTTTGATGTAAGGTTACAGGAAGAAAGAATGCAGGATGCGCATAGTTCAGGCTTCAAAGTACATCTCGGTAGTAGTAAGATGTATCGGGATTTACGAGATGTGTTTTGGTGGAACGATATGAAAAGAGAGATAGAAGACTTTGTTGCTCGATGCCTTATTTGTCAGCAAGTTAAAGTGGAACATCAACGGCCCACTGGACCTTTACAAACACTTACCATTCCTCACTGAAAGTGGGAAAATATTTGTAAGGGCCCATTTTTATGCTAATAAGGATCATATTTGTTTGAAAATAAATTAAGGGATAAATTATTAGAAGAAAATGGTCGTTAAACCATCTTTGAAGGATTCAGTCGAATGAATCCCGATTCATTCGAATCAATCTTATTTAGGCAGAAAACCTTAGGGCCACTAAAAGATTCATTCGAATGAAAAGTGTTTGCTTCGAATGAAAATGTTTTTGGTCGAATGAAGGACCATTTCGGTCGAATGAAAATCAAGTTTGAATAAGGCAATTTAGCGACTGAAGGATTCAGTCGAGTGGAAAGTTTTTGGTCGAATGGAAGGTTTTCAGTAGAATGGAAAGTTTTCGGTCGAATGGGAAGTTTTCGGTCAAATGGAAGGTTTTCGGTCGAATGGAAGGTTTTTTAATAGAAAGACTTTTCGGTTGGATGAAAATCAAGTTTTAGAAAGGCAAATTTGGCGACTGAAGGATTCAGTCAAATGAAAAGTTTTCCTTTGAATGAAGGTTTTAGATTTCCTTTTTGTAAATATTGGAAAGTTTTGGTATATTTTGAATGAGTTACATAAAGTTTAGGGAGTGTTAGTGTAAATTGCCAACTTAGGATTCTTCCTATAAATAGCTTTTTTTTTCCTCCAACTCTTTTTTTTTAGTTCCCTTGCTTCTCTTCTTAAAGGTTGAGAGAGGGAGAGAAAGAGAGGGCTTGGGAGACTCTTGAGATACTAAGGCAACACTTTAAGGATTTTGTACCAAATGGCTTGTTTAAGGTAAGGAATTTCCTATTTCTTGTTGTGGTAAGGATTCGTTAATTAGTATCACTTTACTAGTTGTTATACAATTTTGGACAATCGTTTAATTTGCTTTGTATTTGCCTTCATTTCTATTTGAACTCGAAATTCGTAATTTGCCTATGATCATTAGAATGAACAACCTTTTGTTGAAAAAGGGAGTCTTTAAGTCTTTTGTAGTCACTTAGGTGACTTGGTAGTTACTTGGTAACTTTTGTAGCCACCTTAGTGGCTTTTGTAGTCACTTTAAGTGACTTTCGGATAGTCCTCACAATGATGGCTATTACGCTACTAGTATGCATTTCGTACCTTTGGATTTTGTGTTCGATTTGGGCTTAAGGCCACTAAATACCATTTCGTATATTTCATTCGCTTATTTAACGTAAATGTCAATTGCTATTGTTTGTTCATCAAAGTTATGGATTTGTTTCGAAATACGAATTAACGTATTTGCTTCCATTTGATTTCCCTTTACTGGGCTATTTGAGCTCAACCCTATTTGTTGCTTGTCCCTTACCACAGGTGGTAAGCATGACTGGGGGCTTGGCACATACGGGGAATTATAGGTTCTATTTTGTCAAAAACAATGTATTCCTTTTTGAGAACTTTACCCGGATGCGGGTAATTTGATTTGGCATTAGACTTTTGTAATAGAATTTGAGGATGGATCATTCTTTTGTGATTAATAGTTTTATGAGGCAAGGTTGTTTTGCGCCTCTACCTTTTGGAGATACTTTGTTGATAATGGATGAGATGCTCTGTTTATACCTTGGTGTAATTGAATATTTATTAGAATGCAAATGATTTAGGACTTTAAGTACATTGGTAAAGGCACCCAAGGTCGGGGGCGTTATAGTTTGGTATCAGAGCCTAGGTTTGAGATTCTTTATAATCTTAGAGCCAGTTTGAGATATGTTAGTTTAAAGCTTCCGCGCTTGTTAGGATTAGCACTTGATTAAGTGTGTAAGCATTAGACTTAATTATGTTTATGGTGCTAATTAGGATGAGTAACCACGGTGGCAGAGGAGGCCGAGGTGTAAGAAGGGATGAAGAAACCAACACTACGTAGATTGCGGCTAATGCTGCGATCTTGAAACAGTTCACTAGTTTACGGCCAAATAAGTTCGATAAGGCTGCGGATCATGTGGCTGTAGAGACAGGGGTTAATGAATTGGATAAGGTATTCGAGGTGATAGGTGCTCAGACAAACAAAAGGTGAAGTTAGCAATTTTTCAGTTGACACGAGAGGCTGACCAATGATGGAAGATGACGTCAAGGATGATGACGGTAGAAGAGAAAGGAGATCTCACATAGCAAGCACTTCAAGACAGCTTCTTCACAAAGTATTTTCCCCCAAATGTGAAGGAGGCTATGGAAAGTGACTTTATGAGGATCGCTCAGCATCCAAATGAGATTATTGTCATGCCCCCGGAACGGGAGGCCGTGACTAACAACAAACCTCAAAATATACCGCTAAGGTTCTAAAAGCAACGGTATAAACAGAGCACTAAAAGCCTTTAACATAAAATATTTTCATATATAACAAAAGTCTATCACAATACATTCCCAAAATATTCCCTTACAAAATGATTTCTATACGCAGCGGCTAAGCAAATGTTCCAATACATTTCCATTGAATGACCCCTAACCGGGTTAGATTTTCAAAGTAGAGATACAAAATTTCAATAATAAGCAAAAGTCGATGAACTCCAAGGCTGCCATACCATTCAATTGTCACTCCCTTCACCTGTGGCAAAGGCAAGGTAGGAAAGAAAAAGGAGTGAGCTCAAATAGCCCAGTAAGGTAGCAAAATGGTAAGATATCAAGCAGAAACTAACATAAACGAATGGCAATATTAGATGGAAAATAGCAAACCATGTCTTACTATCGAATATTGGAGAATCAAAATTTAGCATTTAACCCAAAATGCCAGTCAATTATATGTCGTGTATGCTACAAACATACGATGACTATGATGGTCATAAGACCCAAATGTCGAACCAAACATATAAACATCAAACGTGTGCTACCGGAGCATACTAGGACCCTCTCAATTTTAGAGTTTTTCAACATAACCAATATCAATTTTAAATTGACGGTGTACAAATTCAAATGTGTGCTCGTCTAAGTACAAATGGAGGAGAGTATACAATGTTCTAAATGAAAGCAAAAGTTGAACAAATCAAAAGTGAACCCATAAGAATGAACAAATTTGGACGACACATAAGCTTTCGAATTTCGAAAGTACCTTCCCACAGCAAAAAAAACGATAAAATCCCTTACCTCAATCAAACTTTTAGACAAGTAAACCTCAAAGTACCACTCTAGTACCAAAGGAGCTCCCAAGCCTTCTATTCTCTCTTTCTTTGCCGCAAAGGAACAAGGAATCGAGAACAAAAGGGCTAAAGAGAAAATAAAGAGGCTATTTATATGAAGATAAAAATTACACTATTCAATCGACCTAAAACTGTTCATTTGACCGAAAACTACTTCCATTCGACCGAAAACTTCAGTCCCCATTCCTTCTCAAATCAACACAAACTTTTAATTTGAAGCAAAGCGTATTCATAAGACCAAAACTACTATTCCTTTAACCGTAAACTATTCATTCGACCGAAAACTTCAGAAGCTCCAAAATGCCTCTGCTCCTCAATTGATTTGAATGAATCCCAGTTTCATTCGACCGAACCCCACAGAATTATTTTTAACACATTTTCTTAATTTTTCAAAAAGAACACAAACTTATTTATCTTTAAGGAAATAAATTAACATAAGAAAAAGGAAAAAGAAAAATTTTGGGGTATTACATTTTCCCCCCTTAAAAGAATTCCGTCTGCCGAATTAAAATGTACCTTGAAAATTAAAAAGATGAGGTTGCTTTTTGCACATAGCATCCTCTAGTTCCCAAGTGGCTTCTTCCACCGAATGATTACGCCAAAGCACTTTAACTAACTTAATAGTTTTTGTGTGCAAAATTTGATCTTTGCTGTCCAAAATCTCCACTGGATGTTCCCCGTATGATCGATCCTCTCGAATCTCTATAGGTTTGTAATGAATGATGTGTGAAGGATCTGGTATGTATTTCCTCAGCGTTGATACATCGAACACATCATGCACTTATGACAAATTTGGAGGTAAGGCAACTTGGTAGGCGACTGGTCCAACCCTCCGCAAGATCTTGAATGGTCCAATATATCTAGGTCTAAGCTTGCCCTTCTTGCCAAAACGTATTACACCCTTCCAAGGTGACACTTTGAGAAATACATGATCTCCCACTTCAAACTCCAATTCACGTCTTCTATTATCAGCATAACTCTTATGACGACTTTAAGCAGCTAACAAATTTTCCTTAATCAAATGAATTTTCTCTGATGTAGCTTGTACTATCTCAGGTCTCAAGGCACCAAAAAGTTTCTCCTCTCCAACCTCAAACCAACAAATTGGCGTTCTATATCTCCACCCATACAAGGCTTCAAACGGTGTCATACCGATACTAGCCTGAAAGTTATTGTTATAAGCAAACTCGACGAGTGACAATTGTTCACGCCAACTGTCCTTGAAGTGTAGCGAGCAAGCCCTAAGCATGTCCTCTAGAATTTGAATCGTTCTTTCTGACTGTCCATCACTTTGAGGATGATAAGTTGTACTAAGTTTAAGTCGAGTACCCAGGGTGTTTCACGCGCCAAAATCTTGATGTAAATCGTGCATCTCTATCTGAAACTATTGAAACGGGTGCACCATGGAGTCGAACAATTTCCTGAATATAAAGTTTTGCCAATCTCTCCAAACTATAGGTAAATTTAACCAGAATAAAGTGCGCTGACTTAGTCAAACGATCAGTTATTACCCAAACACAATCATGGCCTTGCCTTGTCCTAGGCAAACCAGACACAAAGTCCATCCCACTTCCACTGAGGGATGGTAAACGGTTGCGAAGGTCCAGCAGGCCGTTGATGTTCTGCCTTTACTTGTTGACAAATAAGACATCAGGCTACAAAATCCTCTATCTCCGTCTTCATATCGTTCCACCAAAACACATCCTGTAAATCACAATACATATTAGTACTACCTGGATGAACTGTGAAGTCGGAACTATACGCGTAACGCATTATTATCTCCTTCAACCCTACATCAGAAGGAACACACAATCTGTTTCCAAAGCGTAATGCCCCTTCGGCATCAATCCTGAACTCTGGCTACTGAGCCTTTCCAACTTGTTCTCTAATCTTAATTAATTTTGAATCCACAGTTTGAGCTTGCTTAATTCTTTCAATCAAGGCAGGTTGTGCCATCAAATTATCAAAAGAGTTCCCCAACCCGAAAACCATGACATCCACACCCTAACTTTCAAGATCCGTAAGAATTTCTTTACGTGAAGTTAAAAGAACAACACACGTACCTGTATTCTTTTGACTGAGAGCATTGGCCACCACATTGGCCTTCCCGGGGTGATATAGAATCTTGAAGTCATAGTCCTTATGCAATTCCAACCATCGACATTGTTGCATATTCAATTCCTTCTACGTGAACAGAAACTTAAGACTCTTGCATATATCTCACACGTCTCACTATAGAGATAGTGCCTCCAAATTTTCAAAGCAAAAACCAGAGCAGCAATTCCAAGTCATGTGTTTGGTAGTTCACTTTGTACGTTTTGAGTTTTTGTGAGTCATAAGCAATAACTCGTCCATGATGTATCAATACACATCCCAGACCTTTTCGTGAAGCATCACTATATACCACAAATACTTCGGTTCCTGAAGGTAAGGAAAGGACTGGAGCTGAAACCAATCTCTTCTTTAGTTCCATAAAACTGCGATCACATTCCTCAGCCAAACCAAGGAAACTACGAACTTCTCCGACTGTTCTAGGTCTTTCCCAATTCAACACTGCCTCTACCTTAGATAGATCCACCGAGATCCCACCTTTGGACACCACATGTCCTAAAAACACAGCTTTCTCAAGCCAAAACTCACATTTATCAAACTTGGCATAAAGCTTCTCCTCCTTCAAAATTTGTAGCACCATACATAAATGTTCTTCATGTTATTCCTTCCTTCTGGAGTAGATCAGTATGTCATCAATAAAGACTATGACAAATTGGTCCAAGTATCATTTGAATACCCAATTCATTAAGTCCATGAACAGTCAACCCAAATGGCATTACTACAAACTCATAGTGCCCATACCTCGTGCGGAAAGCAGTCTTGGATATATCTTCCCTCCTAGTCTTCAATTGGTGGTTACATGATCTCAAATCAATTTTGGAGAAGTATTCAGCTCCCTGAAGTTGGTCAAACAATCGTCAATCTGTGGCAAAGGATACTTATTATGAACTGTGATACGGTTCAACTCCCTATAGTCAATGCACAATCTCATCGTTCCATCCTTCTTCTTTACAAATAAAACGGGAGCGCCCAAAAGAGAGACGCTTGGGCAAATGAAGCCTTTCTCAAGTAATTCTTGGAGTTGCACTTTAAGTTCTTTGAGCTCGGCCGGGGCCATACTATAGGGAACCTTAGAAATTGGACTAGCTCCTGGTATAAGGTTTATGACAGACTCGATTTCATGATCTGGAGGAAGACCAGGGAGTTCTTCCGAAAACACGTCTGAAAATTTGTTAACGATGGGAATATCGAATAAGTTCTGAACAGCTATACGAGTATCCACAATGTAAGCTAAATACCCTTGACACCCCTTCCGAAGTAAACGCCTAGCCTGTAAGGCAGATATTAGGTAAGACGAAGTAATAGAAGTAGAACTTTTAAACTTAAACTTAGATTGACCGGGAATCCAAAAATGTACCTCCTTGGCATAACAATCCAATGAAGCATGATAAGAACACAACCTGTCCATACCAAGAATAACGTCAAAATCCCAAATATCCATAGCTATAAGCTCAGCAGGTAACACTCTACCCTCAATGTGTACCAAATAAGGCTTGTACACTGTAGATACTAAGATAGATTTCCCCACAAGAGTTTTAATCATCAAATCAAACTCTAAAGGTTGTGGGTTAGAACCCAACTTACACGCAAGAAAGAGGTTATAAACAAATGCATGGATCCACGGTCAAACAACGTATGGAATGAGTAAGAACCGATCTTAATTACACCAGCCACTACGTCGTTGGAAGCTGTGGCATCTTTAGTAGTCAAGGCATAAGCACGGCCTTGCACCCTCGGCCTCTGATCCCCTACAGACGGCTTGGCTCCACCTTGAACCTGAGCGTTGTAAGTCTTTTCCCCCGGTCTTTCTTTCATCAGATACGGGCATTCCATAGCATAATGTCCCACCTTTCCATAATTGAAACAAGAGTTTATCAAACGATGGCAGGGCTTGTCCCCATGATTCTTCCACAAATATCGCAATTCTTTGTAGCCCTTCGAGTCGATTGTATTCCTTCTTGTAAAGTTACCTTCTTCTTATTCTGACCACCACCTTTGTTCCTGTCTGAAGTTTTTGCACGGCCTCGTTTAAGTCTCTGTTCCTCCTACTCTTTAAGAAACTCCCCATAGTCTGTTTCTAGAATTTCTGTCCGTTCAACCACCTTGGCATAAGTCGAAAGCTTCAGAGCCAATAATATGTTCTTGATGCCGCGCTATAATCCTTTCTCAAACCTTCTTACTTTACAATTTTTAGTGTCAACTAGATGCGGGGCATATCTTGAGAATGATGTGATCTTCACCTCATATTGGGCTACTGTCATATTGTTTTCAGTACAAGCTTCAAGAATTCTTCCTCCTTCTTGAAGAAAATACTTTTAAATCATTCCCAAGTCATGGGATGATTGGCGCGGATTCTCTGTGTACGCTTGATCATTCTCCACCAATGGTTGGCTTCATCCTCTAGCAGGAAAATAGCATTTGCCACCTTTTGCTCATCGTTGTTGTCCCAAAGGTCAAACACCTTCTCATTCCGGTTCACCTACGCTTCTGCCTTCTCTAGATTGGGTTCCCCTCTAAAAGCGAGCACTAACTTCTTGAATTTCTCCACGTCTCCAGTTTTAACACCATTGTTCTACCCATTATTCTGATTTTGGTGCAGTGGTCCCCCTTTACTTCTGGCAATTAGGTTCGCCAAATTCTAAAATCCTTGCATAATGGCCTCAGCAACTCCATCATTCGTGGCCGGCTCGGGAGGATCGTTGGTGTTACGAGTAGAGCATCTAGGAGGCATAGTGATCCTAATACACTATCAAAACTATATAAGCCTATGAATATTCACGGACACGCACAAAAGATTTTGGTTGTAAAAAGAAACCAATCTAATCGTACAATTAGTTCCTGATGCATTAAACTTAGGCTCACCCGAGTCTATAGAATCACAAACCTAAGCTCTGATACCCAACCCTGTCATGCCCCCGAAACGGAAGGCCGTGATGGACAACAAACCTCAAAATATACCGCTAAGGTTCTAAAAGCAACAATATAGACAGAGCACTAAAATCCTTTAACATAAAATATTTCCATATATAACAAAAACCTATCACAATACATTCCCAATATATTCCCTTATAAATGATTTCTATGCACAGTGGCTAAACAAATGTTCCAATACATTTCCATTGAATGACTCCTAACCGGGTAAGATTTTCAAAGTACGGATACAAAATTTCAATAATAAGCAAAAGTCGAAGAACTCCAAGGCTGCCATAACATCCAGTTCTCACTCGCTTCACCTGTGGCAAAGGCAAGGTAGGAAAGAAAAAGGAGTGAGCTCAAATAGCCCAGTAAGGTAGAAAATGGTAAGATATCAAGCAGAAACTAATAGAAATGAATAACAATATTAGATGGAAAATGGCAAACTGTGTCTTACTATCGAATATTAGAGCAACAGTGTTAAGCATTTAACCCAAAACACCTGTCAATTATATGTCAGGTATGCTACAAACATACACTGACTATGATGGTAATAAGACCCACATGTCGAACCAAACATACAAACATCAAACGTGTACGACCGGAGCATACTAGGAGTCTTTGGCTCTCTAGCATAACAAACATATGTCCAAAGGACCCTTTTAATTTGAGAGTTGTTCAACATAGTCAATGTCAATTTTAAATTGACGGTCACCAATATACAAATTCAAATGTATGCTCGTCTAAGCACAAATGGAGGAGAGTATACAATGTTCTAAATGAAAGCAAAAGTTGAACAAATCAAAAGTGAACCCATAAGAATGAACAAATTTTGACGAGACATAAGTTTTTGGATTTCGAAAGTACCTTCCCACAACAAAAAAAAAAACAATAAAATCCCTTACCTCAATTAAGCTTTTAGACAAGTAAACCTCAAAGTACCGCTCTAGTATCAAAGGAGCTCCCAAGCCTTCTATTCTCTCTCTCTGCAGCAAAGGAACAAGGAACCGAGAACAAAAGGGCTAAAAAGAAAATAAAGAGGCTATTTTTATGAAGGTAAAATTATACTATTCATTTGAAGCAAAATAAGTTTCATTTGACTCAATCCTTCAGCCGTGAAAAAGCCTTTCCCAAAATCTTAAGGTTTCATTTGACCAAAAAATGTTCATTCGACCGATAACCACTTCCATTCGACCGAAAACTTCAGTCCACATTCCTTCTCAAATCAACACAACTTTTAATTTGAAGCAAAGCGTATTCATTCAACCGAAACTACTATTCCTTCAACTGAAAACTATTCCTTTGACTAAAAAGTATTTCCATTCGACCGAAAACTTCAGAAGCTTCAAAATGCCTCTGCTCCTTCAATTGATTAAAATTGATCCCAGCTTCATTCGACCGAATCCTAAAGAATTATTTCTAACACCTTTTCTAAATTTTTCAAAAAGAACACAAACTTATTTATCTTTGAGGAATTAAATTAACATAAGAAAAAGGAAAAAAAGAATTTGGGGTATTACAACGATCACGTAGTATGAGGAGCGATTTGCGTGACTTTCAAGATTTGGCTCACTTGTAATTCAAGATGAGAGTCATATGGCACGTAAGTTTCAAGAAGGACTGCGCTTTGAGATAAGGCGACAGATGTCCATTCTGGATAACCCTACCTATGCACAAGTGGTTGATGGGGTGCAACATCTGGAACGCATTCATGATGAACAACTGCTTATGTGGGAAGACAAGAGGAAAAAGAGGGATCGTAATGAAGAGAGTTCTGTAAGTGGAAGGAAACCAACATCAAATGTCAAGAGAAGATCGTTAGGTGATCAGGTCAAAGGCAATAGACTCGAGGTGGTACTAGAAATTACACTACTTGTGAAAAATATCATGGGAACTCGCCCTGCTATGAGGAGATGGGAGCGTGTTATAATTGCGGAGCAGTAGGACACATAGCCAGAAACTGCACCAAGCCACCTCGTGATTTAAAATGGAATAAGAAAGAAGATTATAAACCAAGAGCACAAGAGGGGGGTGCCAGAGTCTTTGCTATGACGACTCGCGAGGCTGGAGCGTCAAATGAAGTTGTAACAGGTACCTTTAAAGTCTGTGATAACAAGGCATTTGCGTTACTAGATCTCGGTGCCACGCACTCATTTGTTTCGGCATCTTTTTGTGAGTATTTGACTGCTAAATCTAGAAGCCTGGAAATCAAACTCTATGTTGGTACCCCCTTGGGGAACCATGTGGTTGCCTCTAGAGTATATAATTCGTGCTCCATCATCGTTGATGATAAAGTATTAGCGGTGGACTTAACTTAATTCCGCTAGATATGAAGGATTTCGATGTGATTTTGGTTATGAATTGGTTGTCTTACAATCATGCCAGAATAGACTGCTTTAGTAATGAAGTTCTATTTTTGATTCTGAATCAGCCCAAATTTAAGATTCAAGGGGCTAGGGTCAGTACCCTACCTAATTTGATTTCATCTCTACATTCCAAACATCTTCTTAGGAAGGGTTGTAGAGGTTATTTGGCTCACATTCATGACACTTGCATAACCGGAGTCAGGCTTAAGGATGTCCCTGTGGTTCGTGAGTTTTCAGATGTGTTTCTAGAAGACTTGTCGCGTCTTCTGCCAGATAGGGAGATTGAGTTTACTGTTGATTTGATTCCCGATGCACCACCTATCTCCAAGGCACCTTACAGGTTGGCTTCTACTGAACTTAAGGAACTAAAGGAGCAAGTACAAGAACTCTTAAACAAAGGCATGATTCATCCTAGTGTATCTCCATAGGGTACACCAGTACTATTTGTTAAGAAGAAGGATGAGAGCATGCGTTTATGTATCGATTATAGGGAGCTAAATCGCCTAGCAGTTCGAGATAAATATTCGCTACCTAGAATCAATGACCTATTTGATCAGCTTTAAGATGCACAACATTTCTCGAAAAATAGATCTTCGATCGGCATACCATCAGCTTAAGATGAAGATGTACCAAAGACTGCTTTTAGACATGGTATGGCCATTACAAATTTTTAATAATGCCTTTTGGTTGGATGAATGCTCCGGCCGCATTTATGGACCTTATGAACAGGGTGTTTATCAGTTTGCGATTGTCTTTATAGACGATATCTTAGTTTATTCCAAGAGTGAGGAGGAGCATGAGAAACATTTGACTATAGTTTTGCAGATTTTGAGGGAGCACAAAATTTATGCCAAGTTTAATAAGTGTGAGTTTTGTTTGGAACAGGTTTCTTCCTTGGGTCATGTGGTGACTAAGGATGGGATATCTGTGGATGCTGCTAAGGTTGAAGTAATTGTGAATTGGGAGGGACCAACCTCTGTGACATAGATTAGAAGCTTCTTGGGATTGATAGGTTATTATAGGAGGTTTGTTAAAGGTTTTTCTCGCATTTCTATTCCTTTGACCCAGTTGAGAAGAAAATATGCTAAATTTTTATGGACAGATGAATGTGAAAAGAGTATTCAAGATTTGAATAAGTGTTTGATTTCAGCACCAGTCTTAACACTGTCATCTGAATCTGGAGGGTTTGTCATCTATAGCGATGCATCACTGCATGGACTCGGTTGTGTGCTTGTGCAACAGAGTAAGGTAATAGTTTATGCCTCAAGATAACTTAAACAACATGAGTTGAATTATCCTACCCATGACTTAGAACTAGCCACTGTGATTTTTGCATTCAGGATTTGGCATCATTATTTATACGGTGAATTGTATGAAATCTATACGGACCATAAGAGTTTGAAATACATATTCACACAAAAGGAGTTGAACATGAAAAAAAGACGGTGGTTGGAATTGTTGAAGGACTATGATTGCACCATTTTGTACCATCCAGGTAAGGCTAATGTTGTGGCAAATGCGTTAAGTAGGAAGAGTATGGTATGCTTACTATACAGCCTCAATTGTTGGAAGAATTGGAGAAGTTAGAAATTGAAGTGAGATTTTCTAATCCTGGTGGGTATTTAGCACATTTGGAAGTTCAACCATCATTGATTGAGAGAGTTAAGGTGGCTGAAGCGTTAGACGCTGAATTGGCCAAGATTAGTGACAGAGTGAAAGAAGGTGGTTACACAGATTTTAGATTGGATAACGAGGGTATTCTTCGTATGAGTTTTAAAGTGTGCGTTCCTTCAAATCCAAAATTGAAGAAGGAGATTCTCTCGGAGACTCACAATTCACCTTTTGCAGTTCACTCAAGCAGTACCAAGATGTACCAGAATTTTGCAGGATGTTTATTAGTGGAACAACATGAGAAAGAGAGGTAGCAGACTTTATGACTAGATGTTTGGTTTTGTTAGCGGATTAAAGAAGAACATTAGAGACCCATTGGGAAATTGCAACCACTTGCTATTCTGGAGTGGAAGTGGGAGCATATAACGATGGATTATGTGGTTGGACTGCCGCCAACTACAAAGCGACACGATGCAATATGGGTGATAGTTGACCGGTTGACCAAATCAGCTCACTTTTTAGCCATAAGAAACAAGGATTCAATTGAGATACTTGCTAACTTGTACATTCGAGAAATACTTAGGTTGCACGGAATGCCTTTATCTATTATGTCAGATAGAGACCCTCGATTTATCTCACGCTTTTGGGATGGTTTGTAAAAGGTCATGGGTACATGACTAAATCTTAGCACGACTTTCCATCCACAAACAGACGGGCAATCTGAGCAAACTATCCAGACATTGGAGGATATGTGCGAGCTTGTGTTATGGATTTTTGAGGTAATTTGAATGATCATTTACCGTTAATAGAATTTGCTTACAATAATAGTTATCATGCTAGCATCCAGATGGCACCATTTGAGGCTCTTTATGGGAGAAGGTGTCGGTCACCAATTTGTTGGAGTGAGGTTGGAGAAAGGAAATTGATAGGTCCAGAACTTGTTCAAATCACTGCAGACAAGATCCAAGTGATTAGGAGCAAACTTAAGACTACACAGAGCCGACAGAAGAGATATGCAGATATGAGGCATCGTGAGCTCAAATTTGACGTCGGTGATCATGCCTCTTTGCGAATATCCCTGTGGAAAGAAGTCTTGAAGAAAGGGAAGCTATCTGAAAGGTACATTAGACCGTTTGAAATCTTGGAGCGAATTGGTATACTTGCTTATCGTTTAGCCTTGCCTCCTAATTTTTAAAGAATACATAATGTTTTCCATGTTTCAACCTTGAGGAAGTATGTTTTTGACCCTTCGCATGTTATTGAGTTTGAGCCTATTCAAGTTAAGGAAGATCTATCTTACAAGGAGCAACCGGATCGCATTTTGGAGCGGGATGAACGTGTCATGCGTTCTAAGAGGATAGCTTTTGTGAAGGTATTATGGAGTGAGCATTCTGAATGGGAGGCTACATGGGAACTTGAAGATGATATGTGCAAGAAGCATGCTCAACTTTGTGATGATTAAGGTAGTTTAATTCGAAGGGCGGAACTCTTTTAAGGTGGCGAGAATGTAAGGGGCCCTTTTTATTCTAATAAGGATCATATATGTTTGAAAATAAATTAAGGGATAAATTATTAGAAGAAAATGATCATTAAACCATCTCTGAAGGATTCGGTTGAATAAATCTCGATTCATTCAAATCAATCTTATTTAGGAAGAAAACCTTAGAGCCACTGAAAGATTCATTCGAATGAAAAGTGTTTGCTTCGAATGAAAATGTTTTCGGTCGAATGAAGGACCATTTCGGTCGAATGAAAATTAAGTTTGAATAAGGCAATTTAGCGACTGAAGGATTCAGTCAAATGAAAAGTTTTCGGTCGAATGGAAAGACTTTTCGGTCGAATGAAAATCAAGTTTGGGAAAGTCAAATTTTGCGACTGAAGGATTCAGTCGAATGAAAAGTTTTCCTTCGAATGAAGGTGTTAGATTTCCTTTTTGTAAATATTGAAAAGTTTTGGGTACATTTAATAAGTTACATAAAGTTTAGAGAGTGTTAGTGTAAATTGCCAACTTAGGATTCTTCCCATAAATAGCTTTTTTTTCCTCCAACTCTTCTTTTTTAGTTCCCTTACTTCTCCTCTTAAAGGTTGAGAGAGAGAGAGAGAGAGAGAGCTAGAGAGACTCTTGAGATACTAAGGCAACACTTTAAGGATTTCGTACCAAAGAGCTTGTTTACGGTAAGGGATTTCGTATTTCTTGTTGTGGTAAGGATTTGTTAATTAGTATCACTTTACTAGTTGTTATACAATTTTGGGGAATCGTTCAATTTGCTTCGTATTTGCCTTCATTGCTATTTGATAGTGGAATTCATAATTTGCATATGATCATCAGAATGAACAACCTTTTCTTGAAAAAAGGAGTCTTTAAGACTTTTTTAGTCACTTAGGTGACTTTTGTAGTTAATTGGTAACTTTTGTAGCCACCTTAGTAGCTTTTGTAGTCACTTTAATGACTTTCGGATAATCCTCACAATGACGGATATTACGCTACCGGTATGCATTTCCTTCCTTTAGGTTTTGTGTTCAATTTGGGCCTATGGCCACTAATGATCATTTCGTATATTTGATTCGCTTATTTGACGTAAATGTCAATTGCTATTGTTTGTTCGTCAAAGTTATAGATTTGTTTTGAAATATAAATTAACGTATTTGCTTCCATTTGATTTTCCCTTACTGGGCTATTTGAGCTCACCCCTATTTGTTTCTTGTCCCTTACCACAGGTGGTAAGCATGATTAGGAGCTTGGCACATTCAGGGAATTATAGCTTCTATTTTGTTAGCATGTCAAAAACAATGTATTCCTTTTTGAGAACTTTATCGGATGTGGGTAATTTCATTTGGCATTAGACTTTTGTAATAGAATTTGAGGATGGATCATTCTTTTGTGATTAACAGTTGTATGAGGCAAGGTTTTTTTGCCCCTCTACCTTTTGGAGATACTTTGTTGATAATGGATTAGATGCTCTGCTTATATCTTGGTGTAATTGCGCATTTATTCGAATGCATATGATTTAGGACTTGAAGAACTTTGGTAACGGCTCCCAAGGTGGGGGGGGGTGGCGTTACAATATTGCTATGGATTTTGTGTCTGGTTTGCCTAGGACAAGGCAAACTCTATAATCGTGAGATTGCTCGACTCCATCGTGTGCCCGTTTCAATAGTTTCGGATAGAGATGCACGTTTTACATCGAGCTTTTGGCATGGATTGCAAAATGCCCTAGGTACTCGACTTAACCTTAGTACTGCTTATCATCCTCAAAGTGATGGACAGCCAGAGAGGACTATTCAAATTCTAGAGTACATGCTTAGGGATTTGTGACACCCCAAGACCAAGTGACATCACCAGAGCTGAGATGTCAATCATGTCAACGTTACAACCTTAAGATCATAAAGAAACATCACAACACGTCCTTACAAAAATTTTCCTTGATCGTACATATCATATCCTAGCAAAACCTGCATAACATAACACAACTTAATATTTACACCAAATTTTACATCATCGTGACGAAAGATATACTTCCTCAGAGGACCTCAGCATAATTTCTCTTTACTTTTTCCCTAGGTCTCTCCTTGTTCAAACCTAGTACCTGAAAAACACACATAAATAAGGAATGAGCGCAAGTCGCTCAGTAAGGATAATACGAGGAGTACAACGTACAACCTTTTCAAAATTATCGGAGAATCGATCATGAATTTTCAACGAGGCAATGGATTTAAGGATGCCAAGAATGAACATTTGCAACCATCTTGCTACATCACCATTGTTCAGACTGAGCGGCTTAAGCCCAACAGAATATCATCATTTCCACTTAGACAGACTCATGGACTATGCAAGTGCAATGCAAAAGAAAACACTAAAGCAAATAATCATCATGAGAATAACAAGACAATAAATTCAGCTACAACAAATAAAATCAATTTCAATGCGTGCTTGACTCGACACGACACGACATGACAGGCTCTAGCGCGCTTCATCCTTTTTTTGTCAGTTACTTTCTTTTTCACTGACCGCCAATTACTTCACTTCACTGGCCCTCCACTTAATGATGCCCTTCATACAGGGTGTTTTATCTCAGTCTTATCCAAATTAGGGGACTATTTTCATCAAAGGAGCGGACTTAGAGGGTGTTTTTTTTTATCATAAGTCCTTAACAACGCTTTCAGGCTCATTATCGAGCAGACCAAGGGAATTCATTCTACCTTAAGTCCTCAATAGCACAAGTCAACTAGAAGTATCGGGTCATAAGATCAATCGGGATTCCAACATAAATATAGGAGTTCAACACAAGCATCATCAACATGGTATGCCAAGCGAAACAACGGATACGATAACGGAACTGCACTATCCTTAACTGTTGGCTTTATAGCCGATAAACTCCTCGTTTCTGAATTTTCTCAACAACGAAATCACCTATCAAATAAAATCTTTCTCCTTAGAAAACCCTAAATAAAAAACATACGTAACCTTACCTTCCCCCTCCATACCGCTCATCTGTTTCCAACTTATTACGGCTAATCTATTAACCGGATTTGCCCTAACCCATAAGGTGCATCAACCACATTATCGTCCTTCTTGTGCCTATCTATACTCAATTTCTTCATTCTTTTTACTTCTTACTGCTTAACCATGAGTTTCCACAAGATTCGTCACTGGGTGTGAAAAATTGCCGGAACACTCCTGGACTAATAAACACTCTCAATTGGCTCAAAATGCCCTTTTTAAAACAATGTAAACATATTTTTGTACTGAAAAGTTATTTGGAAAAATCTTTGCTCGGAAATCCCTCCTAGATAACCAAATTGAGCATTCAGGAACCGATTTTGTCAAAAATAACAATCAGCCTCCAAATGTCATGAAAGGTTAGACACTAATGTGTCTCAGTTGCATGAAGTCTCAGTAAAATTTTCAGATTAAAATACATCTATTTGATATTTTAAAATTTTAAAACCCTATTTTAAGGATAAATATATTTAACATTATTAGGAAACTCAAAAAAAACCCCAAACTGTTACAGTATGTAGACCTTTCAAAAAGAATAAAAGTTTTTCTTTTGTATTTGGCCAAATTCTAACCTACAACGATGTTTCAAAATTTAAGTTTGAAATCAATTAGAAAATAACACTTTCAGCGACATTTACAATCATTATTCATCACTTTTTGATCAACTTTACACTTTTCATATCTTTCCACACTCCAAGTTGCATTCTTCAGGTTTGCATGCCCAGAAATATTTCCCCTTCTTCACTTATACGTGCATCTTATGCTAACTTATTCCATTAGGTATTTAATTCCACTTTAAATTCCCTTTGGACCACTTTGATCTCACTTTGTTTCCACCTATCTAACTCCATAATTTCATTTAACATGGAATCATATCATAACATAATCATTTTAGCCCCAATTTCCATCAAGAACACATATTAAAACACCAAGAACACACACACACAAAGCTGATTTTTACCTCACTTTGAAGACCCGTTACTTCTTCGATTCTCTACAAAAATACCTTCTATTTGTTGCAATCTCTTCCTTTGTCTCCCTTCTACAACTTATCTATTTGGCCTTTCTTGAAAATTGTCCTGTGTTTTCCTTAAATTCCCCCTCAATCAGCTACTTCGCACACTACAGGCTGATTTTTTTCTTGATTTTTTCCTTTCTCTTTTCTCTACGTCTTCTCAGTTGAAGGTATCCCGTGTACCCTTCTGCATTTCCCGTGATTCTCCCTCAAACAGTTGTCCAAAGTAAGCCTTCCCTCATGCCACCTCACCCTCCATTTATCTCTACATGCACACACTCCACCTCTTGAAAACTTGAGGTGTCATTCCCTTTTGTTTGTGGCTACCTTCGGCAGCCACGAAATCAAACCATTTTTTTAATATAAACAAAAACAGGATATTATACCCTTCGCTCTTAAAAAAAAATTTGCCCTCAAAATTGAAATTAACGCACCTTAATCCGCAAATAAGTGGGGATATCTTTGCCACATCAAAGCTTCAGGCTCTCAAGTGGCCTCTTCTACTGCATGGTTCTCCCAAATCACCTTGACACCGGTACTACTTTAGAGCAGAGCACTTGCTCCTCCCTAACCACCACTTCCACTGATACCTCTTGGTATGATAGATTGCTGCGAATCTATATTGTTTCTAGTTTTATCACGTGTGTCGATCCGAAACATACTTCCTTAGTGTAGATACATGGAACACATTGTGCAAGTGTTCTAACTCCAGGGGTAGTTCAAGTTTATATGCTACTACTTCAATCCTCAACAAGATCTTGAACGGTCCGATGAATCTAGGGATTAATTTTCCTTTTCTTCCAAACCGAACAATTCCTTTCCACGGTGACACCTTCAAAAATACGAGGTCACCTACCTCGAATTCTAACGTTTTTCATCTTTTATCGGCGTAGATTTTATGCCTACACTACGCGGTACGAAGCCTGTCTTATATAATTTTAACCTTATCCTCTGTTTATTTGATTAACTCAGTATGAAATAACCGCCTTCTCCGACCACATCCCAGCAAATTGGTGTATGACACCTTCGACCATACAATGCTTCGTACGGGGCCATACCAATACTTGTCTGATAACTGTTATTATACGAAAACTCAATTAAGGGTAACAGTTCATCCTAATTTCCTCCAAAATCTACGACACAAGCTCTTAACATATCCTCCAATATCTTGATCGTTCGTTTAGATTGTCCATCCATCTATGGATGAAACACCGTACTCATGCTTAGCCTGGTCCCCAATTCCTCCTGAAAAGTCTTCCAAAATCTAGAGGCAAAGCTTGTACCTCGATCAAATACGATGGTAACTGGCACACTGTATCGGCTAAACACCTCCTTGATATAGATTCGGGCTTGTCGTTCTCTCATATCCCTTTCCCTTACAGGAATAAATCGATCCATTTCGGTTAAAGGATCCACTATCATGCAAATAGATGCATTCCTATTAGATGTCAGGGGTAATCCGGATACAAAGTCCATGGTAATATGATCCCACTTCCACTCGGGAATAGGTAATGGTTGCAGTTGTCCAGCCCCTCTTCCTATGAACAACTTTTACCTGCTGACAGGTCATGCATTTTGATAAAAACATTGATATTTCTTTTTTCATGCCCAGCCACCAGAAACTTTTTCATAAGTCCCAATACATCTTCGTCTCTCCTGGACGGATTGAGTACTTGGAGTTATGTGCGTCTGTCAAGATTTCCCTTCTTAATTCATCCTTAGGTGGAACATACACCCGATCTTCATATCTATAAATTAATCCCTCATCACAACTGAAATCCTCTTTGTCATTATTTTTTAACCCGCTTGAATCTTAAGTAACTTCTCGTCTTGACTTTGAGCTTCTTTAATTAGATCAAGTAGTCTAGGTTGAATCTCCTTCTGGAATAGGCTACTGCTCCCTTCTCCTCTCACTTGCACATTAATTTCGAGCCTGTTCAGGTCATCTACAATCGCCTTCGTTTAAATAATCATGGAAGCTAAATTCTCTATTTTCTTTCTGCTCAAGGCATCTGCTACCACATTTGCCTTCCCGGGGTGGTATAGAGCAATCATAATTTTTAAGGAGTTCTAACCACCTTCTCTACCCCATGTTAAGTTCCTTCGGCATGAATATATACTTCCAATTTTTGTGATCCGTTTAAATCTCACAAGTTGCAACATATAAGTAACGTCTTTAAATTTTAAGGCGAATACCATTGTTGCTAGCTCTAGGTCATGTGTTGGATAATTCCTCTCGTGGTTTTTCAGCTGCCTTGACGCATAAGCAATCACTTTCCCCTTCTGCATAAGAACACACCCTAATCCCTCTCGGGATGTATCACTATATATCATAAACCCATCAGACCCAGATGGTAAGGTGAGTACTGAGGCAGTCACTAACTTTTCCTTCAGTTCTTGAAAACTACGCTCACACTTCTCTGTCTAATTAAACTTCACATTCTTTCTAGTCAGGTTGGTCAGCGGGTAGGCAATCTTAGAAGAGTCTTTAATAAACCTTCGATAATACACGGCTAGTCCGAGAAAACTACGAACCTCATAAACAGATGTTGGCCTCTTCCAGTTTGACACCGCTTTAACTTTCCTGGGATCTACCGATATCCCTTCCCCTGCCACGATGTGGCCCATGAACTGCACCTTTTTAAGCCAAAACTCACATTTCTTGAATTTGGCATATAACATGTGGTGTCTCAATATTTGAAAAACTTGTCTAACATGTTGAACATGTTCTTCTTTGTTCTTCGAGTATATCCGAATGTCATCGATGAAAATGATAACACAACGGTCTAGATATCCTCGAAGTACCCGATTCATCAAATCTATAAAGGCAGTCAGGGCATTCGTCAACCCAAAAGGCATCACCAAAAATTCATAGTGCCCATATCTGGTCCTAAAGGCTGTCTTAGTAATGTTGCATTCCTTCATCATCAGTTGATGATATCTTGATTGAAGGTCAATCATAGAGAAATATTTTGTGCCCTGCAACTGATAAAAAGATCATCTATACGTGGCAAGGGATACTTATTCCAGAGCGTCACCTTATTTAGCTCTCGATAATCAATAAATAGCCTTATAGACCCATCCTTCTTCCTTACAAATAATACTAGGGCTCCCCATGGTGGAACACCAGGACGAATAAATCCTAGCTTCAATAGTTCTTCCAGTTGTACCTTTAACTCACGCACCTCGGAAGGTGCCAGTCTATAAGGTGTCTTGGATATAGGGCCAGTTTCGAGAACTAAATCAATATTGAACTCTGCTTCTCGATCTGGTGGTAGCCCCAAAAGATCTTCAGGAAAAAAAATATGGAAATTCGTTGACTATGGGTATCTGTTCCAGTTGTGGTTCACTAACACGAATATCGTATACGTGTGCCAGATAGCCTCGGCACTCGCTGCGAAGACAATGACGAGCTCGTAGATCTGATATTAGGTAAGGGGGCCTCACCACCATATCCCCTTGTATGACAACTTCAAGTCTATTAGGCACCGACAACTTAATTGACTTACGATGACAATCTACTTTAGCATGATGAGCAGCTAACCAATCCATTCCGAGGATCACGTCAAAGTCCCCCAGATCTAAGGGTATAGGGTTAGCATGTAAGATCAAATCAACTATTTGAATTGGGCTTTCTTTATATTTTATAATGGCTAGAAGGGAGTTTCCGTTGGGTACATTGACCCCAAGTATGGCATCAAGTGGCTAACAGGGCATCGTTAACTTTTTTACAAATGCCAATGAAACAAAGGAACGGATAACACCAGAATAACAATACAAGGGCTTTACGAGAGCAGACAGGGAAAGTACCTACCATCACATCTTTGAACTTTATAGCTTCCTTTAATTCCATTGTATTTGCATTACCTACCGCTTTCGGCCTTCCTTATATGGTCAGTGTCTTCCACTGAGGGCACTCCTTCGCGTTAGGTCCTGGTTATTGGCACTCATAACAAACTTGCCGATTCAACTTACAGTCATTCACTCTGTGGCCCTGCTTGCCACACTTAAAACAAGCTCCTGTTGCTTTTACACAGTTGGTGCCCTCATGCCTCGTTCCACACAAATGACATTCTTGAGTTCCACTGATTTGCCTTGAACCTTATGCAAATTTTTTCTTTGTCTGTGCTCTTTGTAAATTTCCCTCCACATCTCTGCCTTTTTCTTGTCCTCTAGTCTGCTTCCTTCATTGTTCTCTTCTTTCTTCCCATGCCTCCCGACTTTCTGCCTCAACTAACAATGCCTTCTCCATCGACTCAGCAAATATTTGAAGTTGAAAGCTTTACACTATTCTCCTCAAGGGTTGTCTCAAACCCTCTTCGAAGTGTCTGGCCTTATGATCCTCTGTATTAACCTGGTAAGGAGCAAATTGTGCCAATTCGTCAAATTTTCGGATGTACTCCTCCACAGTCTTGTCTTTTTGTTTTAATCCAAGAAACTTTATTTCTAACCTATTTTGTACAGTCAAAGGAAAATAATTTTCCTCAAATAGTTGCTTAAATTGGCTCCACTTGATGTAAGCCCGATTTTCTTTTCTCTTTCTTCTACTTGCTTCTGCACATCCCACCAATAAATCGCCGCCCCTTATAACATATGCGGAGCAAATGCAACCTTTTGATGTTTTCCTCAACCTGTTATTTCAAATACTTTTTCCATTTTCTTTAACCAAGTAACATCCTTTATTGGATCATTTCCTCGTGGAATTTGCTAGGTCGAGCTTCCTAAAAATCTCAAAACTTACATTCCTGCCTTTTCGCTACTTGATTTGCTCCATTAGCAGCAACCGGTTGTGCTATAGGTGTTACTACAACTTCCCCCAGAAGTCCCACCAGTTCCCTTCTCAAGTATTCCCTATTAATTTCTACCCTATTATCATTGTTTTTCCTTACGCTAGTGCCTTCGATGTTAGCCAAAGACGCTTCAGTCTGGGGTGCCTTTTGCGGAGGTTCTCTCTCCTGTTCTCTTGGTATTGGGATCTCTCAATTTCGTAGATTACGTGCCATTCTAAAAATAGTATAAAAAGTCTTACATTCACATATAACAAACGCAACTTCATAAAACAACAATATTTAGTACAAAATAAGTCTCATGCTAGGATCATCATACAACGATAGATTGTACACCTAGACATACAACATTTGACTCAAGCAAACCCATATCGTTCTTTAAACAGCTCCATACTCCAATAGTCTTCATCAAGTAACATCTTCTGCTCATTACCAGACAAGGCTCTATCTGGAGGGCATTCACGAACATCTTCCTGCATCTTTTGATTAACCCGCAAGCTTGCATCCACTATATCCTCAACCAATCTATTTGCCTTCTTCTTTTCCTTAAGACACTCTACCTCTTTTCTCTTTATCTCACTGTCTGCTTTAACTTTTAGGGATTCTAATTGATTGAACAGTTAATCCCTCTCGTTGGAAACCTTTATATACTTTCGTTTCCAAAAATTCATGACCTTCCTCCTAGACCTCTCACTCGGTCCTTGTTCTTTCACTTGTACGTCAGCTTGATAAGGTTGATCATCTTATGTCTCGGGGCCCTGCAAATTCATGACCACGGGCTCCTCGTCCGAATCCATTAAGTCCTCCTCAATTTCTTTGGGGTTCTCCTCACTGTCCATATTGGGGTTCAACACATCCATCATGTCATCTTCAATCCACCCTCCCATATTTGCTAGTGCACCAGCCATTTCCTGTAACAATGATAGAACGACAATTCTTATAAATCAGTTATGCCATAACTGGTCTGACTTACACATCTTGGTCACCCTGTTGCATTCTTCCTCTTAATCTCATATCAAGACTTACACGTCATTCTAAGCTCCCCAACAGTCTACAAATTGTAATACATATGTGATACCACCTGTGACAACCCCAACTCAAGTGACGTCACCAAAGCTGAGATGTCAATCTTGTCAATGTTACAACCTTAAATACAGCATAGAGTGACTACAACCTTAAGAACATAAAGAAACGTCACAACACGTCCTTACAAAAATTTTCCATGAAAGTACACATCGTATCGCAACAAAAACTGCATAACATAACACAACTTAATATTTACACAAAATATTACATCATTGTGGCTATATATATACTTCCTCACAGGATTTCAGCATAATTTCTCTTTACCTTTCCACTAGGTCTCTCTTTGTTCAAACTTAGTACCTGAAAAACAAACATAGATAAGGAATGAGCGCAAGTCACCCAGTAAGGATAATACGAGGAGTACTACGTACAACCTTTTCGAAATTATCAGAGAATCGATCATGAATTTTCAACGAGGTAATGGATTTAAGGATGCCAAGAACGAACATTTGCAACCATCTTGCTGTATCACCTTTGTTCAGATTGAGCGGCTCAAGCCCAATAGAACATCATCATTTCCAGTTGGACAGACTCATGGACTATGCAAGTGTAATGCAAAAGAAAACACTAAAGCAAATAATCATCATGAGAGTAACAAGACAATAAAATTCAGCAACATCAAATAAAATCAATTGCAATGCATGCTCGACTCGACATGACACGACAGACTTTGGCGCGCTTCATCCTTTTTTTTGTCAGTTACTCTCTTTTTCACTGACCGCCAGTTACTTCACTTCACTGGCTCTCCACTTAATGATGCCCCTTTGTACGGGGTGTTCATCTCAGTCTTGTCCAAACTAGGGAACGATTTTCATCAAAGGAGCGGACTTAGAGAGTGTTTTCGATCATAAGTCCTCAACAACGCTTTCAGGCTCATTCCAAAAAAAATATAAGAGTTCAACACACTCATTATCAACATGGTATGACAAGCAAAATAACGGATACCAGAACGAAACCGCACTATCCTTACATGTTGGCTTTATAGCCGATGAATTCCTCGCTTCTGGATTTTCTCAACAACAAAATCACCTATCAAATAAAATCTTTCTTGTTAGACAACCCTAAACTACAGAAACATACCTAACCTTACCATCCTCCTCCATTACCGCTCATCTGTTTCCAACTTATTGCAACTAATCCGTTAACCGGATTTGCCCTACCCCATAAGGTACATCAACTGCACATCGTCCTTCTTGTGCCTATCTATACTTAATTTCCTCATTCCTTATACTTCTTACTGCTTAACCATGAGTTTTCACAAGATTCGTCACCGGGTGTGAAAAATTACCAAAACACCCCTGGACATAGGTAAAATTACCTAAACACCCCCTGCCGACTTCCGCACCAATAAACACTCTCAATTGGCTTAAAATTCCTTTTTAAAAATATGTAAACTAATTTTTGTTCTGAAAAGTCATTTGGTAAATTTTTTGCTCGGAAGCCCCACCCGGATAACCAAACGGAGCGTTAGGGAACTATATTTGTCGAGAATACCAATTAGCCTCTAAATGTCATGAAATTTTAAACATTGATGTCTCAGCTGGATGAAGTCTCAGAAATTTTTTTTATTAAAATACATCCATTTAATATTTTTAAACATTTGAAACCCTGTTTTAAGGATAAATATATTTAACATTGTTAGGAAACTCAGAAAAATCCCAAAATTTTACAGTATGTAGATCATTCAAAAAGAATAGGAGCTTAAAATTTTAACTTAAAGCCATGTTTAAAAAATGAAGTTTAAAATCAATTAGAGACTAAGACTTTTAGTGACATTTACAGTTACTATTCATCACTTTTGGATCAAATTTAAACTTTTTTATCTCTTTCCACACTCTAAGGTGTATTCTTCTGGTGCCCTGAAATATTTTCCTTTCTTCACTTATACATGCATTTTATGCTAACTTACCTCATTAGCTATTTAATTCCACTATAAATTCCCTTAAAATCACTTTGATCTCACTTTGTTTCTACCTATCTAACTCTATAACTTTATTTAACATGAAAATCATATCATAACATAGTCATTTCAGCCCTAATTTTCATCAAGAACACAGACAAAAAGCTGATTTTTACCTCACTTTGAAGACCTGTAACTTCTTCGATTCTCGAAACGGTCTATTTCTTGCAGCCTCTTCCTTTCTCTCCCTTCTACAACTTCTCTGTTTGTTCTTTCACAAAATTCATCCCAGGTTTTCCTCAAATTCCCCCTCAATCAGCTACTTCGCACATTTTCGCACACTGCAGGCTGATTTTTTTCCTGACTTTGGTGGTCCATAACTTCTTTAATTTGTCTCCAAATCAATCTTTGTTTCATGGGTTTTCTTCCTCTCTCTTTTCTTTATGACTTCTTAGCTGAAGATATATATCTCGTTATTCCTTTTGTGTTTCCCGCAATTCTCCCTCAAACATCTGTCCAGAGTAAGCCTTCTCTCATGCGACCTCACCCTCCACTTATCTCTATATGCACACACTCCACCTCTTAGAACACATGAGGTGTAATTCTTTTGTTTGTGGCTGCCTTTGGCAGCAACAAAATCAGACCATTTTTTTATACACAACAACAAGGATATTATAGGCTTGCCGCTAAACTTCGAAGATAGTTGGGGTGATCAATTGCCGCTTGTTGAGTTTGCACATAACAATAGCTTCCTGGCTAGTATTAGTATGGCACCGTTTGAAGCTTGGTATGGTCAAAGATGTAGAACACCAATTTGCTGGTTTGAGGTTGGAGAGGAGAAACTTTTGAGTGCCTTTAGGCCAGAGATAGTACAAGCTACATCTGAGAAAATACGTTTGATTAAGGATAATTTGCTTGTTGTTCGGAGTCATCAGAAGAGTTTATGCTGGTAATAGAAGACGTGCGTTAGAGTTTGAAGTAGGATATCACGTATTTCTCAAAGTATCACCTTGGAAAGGAATAATACATTTTGGGAAGAAGGGCAAGCTCAGCCCTAGATTTATTGGACCATGTGAGATCTTGCGGATGGTTGGAGCAATTGCTTACTAGGTTGCCTTACCTCCCAGTTTATCACAAGTGCATGATGTGTTCCATGTGTTAACATTGAGGAAATACATGCCAGATCCTTCGCATGTCATTCATTATGAACCTGTGGAGATTCGGGAGGATCTATCATACGAAGAGCACCTAGTGGAGATTTCAGACTGCAAGGATCATATTTTACGCACAAAAACTATTAAGTTAGTTAAGGTACTTTGGCGTAACAATTCAATGGAAGAAGCCACTTGGGAACTCGAGGATGCTATGCACGAAAAGAACCCTCAGCTTTTTGACTTTAAAGGTACGTTTTATTTTCGAAGACAAAATTCTTATTGGGGGGGGGGGGGAGAATGTAATACCCCAAAAATTTTCTTATGCTAAATTATTACTTTAAATAAATAATTTGTCGTCTTTTTGTAATATTAGAAAAATGGTTGAAAATGTTTCTGAAGTATTCGGTCGAATGAATCTTGGATTCATTCGAATCAAATTGGAATAGCAGAGATATCTTGGAGGACTGAAGGATTCAGTCGAATGGAAATAATTTTGCTTCGAATGAAAAGAGTGTGCTTCGAATGAAAAGTATTTTAAATCGAAGAGGAACAAGGACTAAAGGATTCAGTCGAATAAAAGACCTATCGGTCCAGTGGAAGACCTTTCGGTTGAGTGGAAGACGTTTCGGTTGAATGAAAAACAAGTTTGAGAAGGGGGACAATTTCATGACTGAAGGATTCATTTGAAAGAGCACCCTTTTTCCTTCGAATGAAAGTGTAAGTTGTGTTTCCATATAAATAGTCTTTTATTTCTTTCCAGCCCCTTTTTGTTCTCTTCTTCTTTTTCCTTTATGGCTGGGGGAGCAGGCGAGAAGGCTTTGGAAGCTCTTTTGGTACTAAGTTGGTGCCTTGAGGTTTTTCATTTCCAAAAGCTTGATTAAGGTGAGGAATTTTTATTGCTTTTTGTTGTGGAAAAGGTACTTCAAAATCTAAAAACTCATGCTTCGTCAATCATGTTTACCTTTATTGGTTTATTTGGGTTTTGTTCAATCTTTGCATTCGTTTAAAACATTGGTTATCCTTCTCCCAATGTGCCCAATGAGCATATTTTGAATCCGTACATTTATGGCTGTCAAATTTAAAATTGACATTGACTTTGATTGAACAACTCTTAAATTGAGAGGGTCCTTTGGACACACGTTTGTTTATGCTAGCGATCAAAAGACGCTTAACATGCTACCAGTAGCACACGTTTGATGTTTGTACGTTTGATTCGACGTTTGGGTCTTATGACCAACATAGTCATCGTATGTTTGTACACTACAAGAAAAACTATATTTTGCGATGAACTTTTAGCGACGGAATCCATTCTGTCGCTAAAAGATCTTTCAGCGACGAAATATATCGTCTGTAAAAGTCCGTCGGCAAAAACCTTTACCAACGAAAAATACCGTCAGTAATAGTTTTTGCCGAGGGACTTTTACCGACAAAATATTAGCGACAGTATCACCGTCTCTAAAAAGTTTTTAGAAAATATCTAATATTCGAGGAGTTTTTAAAAAAACATTTAACGACAGAATAGACCGTTGCTAAAAGTTCTGTCGGTGAAAGTGTTTGCGATGGACTTTTAACGACGCAATTTCTGTTGCTAAAAGTCATTACATAAAACAGCTTCATATTTTTTTGCACTCCCCGTTTCTCTCTGTCTCTCACTCTCACCCACTCACCGACAATATTTTTACAGGCGTTCTCCCCCTCCGGCGACATCACCCCCCGACGTTGTGTCCCTCCATATCCGCGTGCCACCAACGCCGGCCACCAATTCCCTCCACTGCCACACCACCAAGGCCCTCCATTGCCGTCGTGCCACCAACATCGCCACCGCCCCCACCACCTCTCTGTATGTCCATTTGCCCTAGTTTGCTTTAATGCATGTTTAAGCGCCATTTGTCCTAATTTTCTTCAGTTCTGCTTTATGTCCATTTGCTCTAATTGGAACTTGCCTTAATTTGTTTCTGGAATTACGATATGTTTCTTTATAATTTCAATTACTTTTAATTGCTGGTGGAATTGATTTTGTAACGGATGGAATTAGTTTGTTTAATTGCTGATGGAATTGATTCCCATGTTTGTATATATTACTATTACTAGAAAGTATGGAGAATTGATAATGTTGACGGAGGATGGGACCCAATTGAATTCCGATATCGAATATGTGATTTAGTTGAATGGTGGGTTGAAATTAAGTTAATATAATTAGGTTGACGCAAAAATAATTTAGTAGAAACATGTCATTTAAAACCCCCACCACCGTGAGGAAGTGTGTTCCAAAGGCAATCTGCTGAGAGAAAACGTAGGTGTGTGCTTTAGTGTGTGCTATGTGTGTAATATCCCGAACGTAGGGTTAGCCCGTTATTATTACTTTAGCAACAATTTCTATCGGTGACGTTCCTTTGAATCTTTAGCGACAACTTTTATGAGCGATATCATTTAGGACCTTTAGCAGATATTTTTATGATTTCAACTTACGATGATGAAGCTGGTTATTTGGTAATTTATATCAATATATTTAATTTTTTTTTTGCAACAGATTATATGATTGATGTTCTTTGGAGTATTTAGAGATGAGGTGCATGAGTAATAACATTAGCAATCATTGATAATAACCATTAGTTACCGACATAAAAAAATAGGCACAATAGGGAAATAAATGAAATTGAAGGAGATGACTTTGAAAATTTTAATTTCAATTGGGTCTTTGTTTAAATATAGGTATAATGAAAAAAAAAAGAAGAGAAAAGGATAGAGAACAAAGAGAGAAGACACGCAAAGAGAGAAGGGCAAGGCAGCCGGCCGTAGAATGGGCGGTGCCCCATTTCTCGGACCAGCTGAGCCATCGATGACGGTGACACCAAAGGGCCACCGGGGACGACACCGGAATAGCCACCAATCCATCCACCCAAAGGCTGCAGTCGCTAAGCCCAATGTTAACAGATCTACGAAAGGCGGCACTGGTGTCCTTTTACCGTCAATGTGCATCGACCAGCCATGACTGGCAACCACCGTGCCGTAGCCAAGGCGCCGCAGCCACCGCCAAGCCGTCGTGCGATCGCTATCGCCGGCAGTCCCATCACCAACCAATGCCTCCTTCGGATCACGGCAGCCCCATCACCGGAGATCAAATCTGGCTATAAGCCTTCACCGGATGCCGCGACTGTCGTGCAGTAAATCAAGCGCCGTTGCCACAATCAGCTCATTCTCAAAACCGGCCAACAAAAGAAAAAAAAAAGAAATATTCTAGATGGAAGCCAAAGGACGACCACCGATCAACCGACGGCGCTACAGATGGATGTCGGCGGTAGAGATGTTGGGTGGGCTAAAATTAGGTATGTGTTTGCAGGTGTGTTCGTATGTGTGGGGGACCAATTATGGGCTGCAACCGGTGGAAATTTCAGCAACGGGACACCTGACTGGCAAAGGTGCGTCAGAGCAACTGCCCAACCTTTAGTGTGGCAGAGCTTTGGTGGTCGTTCGCCACCGCAGACGTGAGGAGCCACCACCGTGGCATACAGCCCCTAATTGGTGTTGATTTTTTTGTAAATGAGTTTTAGTGGTGCACTTGTGTGTTGGTGACAGTTCAGTGGTGTCGTTTAGCGACAGTGTTAGCGGTGGGTGAAATGGATTGAATTTGGTGCTTTGTGTTTGCAACTGTGGGTGTACGGTGTGTGTGCATGGAGTTGTTTTGATTTTTGGTGTGGTGCGGAGTTAGAGATGTCAAATGGGCCGGTGGCCCGCGGGCTGGCCCGGCCAGGCCCGTTTTTGGCCCGGGCTGGCCCTGCCCGTTTTTGGGCTCGGGCTGGCCCTAACCCTTAGGGCTTGGGCCAGGGCCAGGGCCAGGGCCGGGCCGAATTCTTTGAGAAACGGGCCCGGGCCCGGCCCGGCCCTAAAACGGCCCTTTTTTGGCCCGGCCCTAAAATGGCCCGGGTTTGGCCCGGCCCGGCCCGGCCCTGTTTGCCCCCCCTAATTTTTTTCTTTTCTATTTTTTTTGAAGTCTATTTTATTACATTATTATTTTTTTTGATATTTTGGATCTTTTTAGTTAAATTAATAATTTTTGAGGTGTTATTGAATTCATATGATCAGTATTTTCTTTAACATACGCAGAGAAGTATGGGTGTGTGGTGACTGTGACGTGTTTTTGATGATTTCTGAGTGGGCTTTCATTTATTGTATTTTACAGAATTTGCTTTGTGTTCTACATCACAAGCTAAGGGAATAATTATAAAAACAATTATCATGTATTCTAAACATAAATAAAAATTATGTATTCTTTTTGTTTCAAACCAAAAGAGGTGAATTGAATTCTAAATTTAATTTCATGAAGTGAGTGACGTGTTAAAGAGCCTTGAAGAATAATCTCATGTTTCTTTAAATGACCAAAGAATTTGAATGTAACAAGAAAAGATGTTATTTTATCTTCATCGATGTCGTTATTGTTTTTGTTTAATATACTCTATTTTTCCTTGACATTTACAGGTTTTACACCATATTACGAAAGAGATTGAATTTTGCACTTAAAATCAGTATGTATGGGCTAGAACAACTAGTTTTTGTACTTAATCCGTGGTTAATGGTCAATCAACATCAATTTGCCTTTTCGAAAGGGGGTTAATTCGTGAAAAAATGATTGTATACTCAGTGGTCCGTTTACAAAAACTTTGCCCTTTGTTGAAGAAGAAGTCTAATAAAAAGTTGGGAAGAAAGAAAAAAAAATTGGATTGGGCCCGGGCCCGGCCCAAGCTCGGCCCTAAATATTGGGCCTAGGGCCTGGGCTTGGACTGGGCCCATATATCCCAGGTTTTAGGCCCGGCCCGTTTTTCATTTGTGAGGCCCGGCCCTGGCCCGATTTCATTGAAGGCCCGCTGGGCCTGGGCCGGGCCGGGCCGGCCCAAGCCCGGCCCATTGACAACTCTATGCGGAGTGGAGGTATCACGATGGTGCTTGAGACGGCTAGAACGATATCATGGCGGTGCTTGCAATGTTTGGAATGGGCTAAATTGTGATGGTGCATGTGTGTGTAATTGTTGTGATGGAGGGTATATGACTGTGTTTTGTGAGAGTGTGTGTTTGTGTAAACCAAGTGTGTTTTTACCGGGGTAAAATTTACAAGGTTGTGGGCATGTACCTTGGAGGGTGAAGTGATGTATCTAGCAGTATGTGTCCTGGTGTGCATTTTAGGATGAACAAATGATGGGTGCATGGCACGTATCTATGTGTGAGGCGGTCATCAAATGGGTGAGTTTGGGCATGTGAACTTGTGTGTGAAATGGTGAGCTAGTTGTGGGGTTATTAGAAGGTGGCACATGTAGTAGTAGGGGGTTGGGGAAGTCAGCAGTCGTGTGTTGGGTTTTGGTGGTTTGGATAATGAACGGAGTTTGGTGGTACAGTTGCGATATTGTTGTGGTGGTAGTGGTGGTTTAAATTATGGTGTTTGTGGTGACTGGACCAGAGTGATTATGGTGGTGTATGACGACGGTCGATAAAATTTAAGACTGCGTAGGTTGATGAGACAACCTGTCGGGTTCAATTAGTGATGGTTGTGGCATGTGTACTTGAATGGAACGTTGGTGAGTGGAATGTGTATAACTGTACTCTGATGTCTGGGTGATTTGTGTTTGTAGAGCGGTGGGTGTACTGTACATGGATTGGGCAAGCGTGTAGGTGTGGTTGTTGTTGAACGATGGGTGTAACAGCGGTGCATGTGGGACACTATTATATGAGGTATATTGCAGGAGGACTGCGGTTGTGTATATTTTAGCAATAGGGCATGCTTGGTAGGTTAGTGACATTGAATTGTTGAGAGCAGCTCGGCAACTTTCAATGAAATGCCCGAGAAAGACATAGTGAGTTGGATACGATATTGGATGAGCGCGTAAGGGTCGGGCAATTGACTGCGGCATGGAGTTACTTGAAGACATGTTCATTGGGAATGTTGTATCGTAATTGATGATGCTTTGGATTATAGTAAAGCTGGGATCATGGAGATAAAAAGAATGGCCTTGACCGTCTTTTAGCCAAATATAGTAGCCAGATTGTCACTCCAGAGACTTTGATGTGGCAAATGCATAACGTCAAGTAAGTGACCCTTTGATTCAATTAGTGTTTTTATATACAACGTATATATTTATCTACTCTTAAAATGTAGTGTTTTTCAGCATTGATCGTTTTAAGTACGTTTAACTGCTCTGGCCTAAATTACCAAAAAGGTTTTAGTGTTTTATTCTCGTCAAAGAAAAACCGGACCAGCATGTAAATGATGTTTTGGCTAGAAATTGAAATGGGAACTCGGATTTGAAATGTATTGTATTGACATTATTGTGAATATTGAATATGTTGATGATTATTGAAAGGATGTGAGGATGGTTGAGAATCAATTGATGAGTGATTTTGTTCACGATGAATCGAAAGGGGGGTTTTTGGTTTACTCGATTGCTGTGCCCTATATCCACGGGGGAAAGTTGGATTTCGGGCCCTAGTCAATGGGGCTTGTACGTTGATGTACAGTACTGTTGCTCGTGGTTCGCCCCATGCGTCCACAGAATTTTATCCTGGATGGAGGAGGGATTTTGGGCCCTAGTCAGTGGTGCCTATATGCTGACCGCAGCATATCGTTTGAAACTAATGTGGGATTCTATGATTTTAGATTTCTTAATGTTGCTATAATATAAAGCAAGTCATTTTCTTGCATGCTATGGTCCACCTAGTTGAATCATTGGTTACTTACTGAGCATGTTGAAGCTCATCCCTTATCATTTCAGGTTTGAAAGTAAGGTGATAGTGAGGAGCATAGGAAGGGGGAATTTGGCACGAAGCTTCAGACACTGCTTTGAATGAGCTGCTAAATATTTAGATTGTTGGTTTAGCCTTAGTTGTTGACAGATCGGAGTTATGAAGAGTTTTAGCATAAGTGTTGTATTCAAATGAAAATATGAAAATGTAATTAAGGTTTGTAGAAGTTTTGATTTCCACCGCAGATTATATGTTGTTTTAGCGAGTAAGGCCTGGCAAAGCCCTTGGTTGGAGTCTATTGGGTCTGTGGCCGGTCATGTGCCTAGCTCGCGGGCCTGCCCATGGGTTCGGGTCGTGACAATGTGTGGGTGCGTTAGAGTGAGCTGTGTATGCACGTTAACGTGTGCGCTACATGAGTGCATGAGTGTTCTGCTGTGTGCGTGCGTGAGTGTATGCAATGTAGGTGCGTCGCGTGTATTTGTGTGAGTGCAAGGAGCTGTCAAGGCAGCTATGTGTGTGAGTTATGTGTTCGGTTGTGTGTGTACAATGAATGGTATATTGTTGTGAGGTGTTGTGTTGTATTGAGTGTGTAAGTGGGATGGAATGTGGTTGCTTATGCGTGTCTATAAGAAGAGATGGACTGCTGAAGTAATTAGAGGGTGGTAGTGAATAATTGTGCACATACGCGTGTATACAAATTAGCGTAGTGAAAGGCGAGAGCATTTGGGTAGCATACTTTGGTCATTAACTTGTGAAATTCTACAGAAAGATACTTTGGATTACGTTAGAATTTTTAGTAAAAGTTTACAATTTTCTGAAATAGTATGTATTTTTAATATTTTCTGCAAATTCATATTTGCAAAATCATTTGGAATCCTTAATACTCATGAGATAGTTCTGGGAAATTTAGAATAATGTTTTATTGGTACAAATAAGTCTCAAATTAAGTTTGGTGAAAAAACATAATTTGAGACTTTTATTGGTACAAACATTGATTTTAGAAAAAAAAGTGAAAAAACTTTTAATGTCTTTTAAATTATGGTTTTAATTTCTAACATTGTTATTTTAAAACTGTTACATAAATTTTGGGACTTTATTTTTAATTAAAAACAATTTTGGCTATTTATTGGTTTTTCTTGTATTTAAAGAAATTTTTTTGAAATTCAAAAATATTTGAAATTTAGAAAAATTCACATTTATACTTATTAAGCTTTTTTAAGCTATAAAAACTTTCTACAAGGACTTACTATAAAATTCGGGGCATCTCAATTAGAGATGTCAAAAGGGTCGGGCGGCCCGCGCAGGGGCAGACCTACGTGGTGACAAGGGGGGGCTGAAGCCCCCCCTGAACTTTTGAAAAAAGTTCACTACCAGGTTGATAAAGGGGACGGTTACGATTGGGGTTTGGGTTGTGATATACCTTTTTTTTGGTACAACGTCGTCGTCGTTAGGAAAGTTAACCTTGGCTTTCTTTCCTCGGATTTTACAAGCTTCCCTGTCACAGGCTCTGGCGGGTTCTTCGGTGGTGTTGAATGTGCCGAGCCAAACCCTCACGCCTTTTCGGGGATCTCGAATTTCAGCTGCCCATTTGCCCATACAGGTGCTGCCTGATTTCCTTTCTTTCTTTGCCGCTTTTGGGTCGTCTTGACATGCTCACCACTTGTTTGCAAAAAGTCCTCAGTAGGTAATATGCGGGCAAATCAAAGAAAAGCGAATAGGGAGAGGTGGGATTGTTTTGCCTAAACAGGGTTGAGCTCTTTTGAGGATAGAAGGGTCATTTTGTCCTGTTTGAGTAGTCCTGTATTTGGCCAAGGGAGAGTTAGGCCAGAGATCGATGGGGGAGATAAAGTGGCTGCGGCTGCGAGGAATGAGACCGACAAGTATTGCACCACCCACACATTTTGAGTGCAGGGTAATTATAAGAATAGAGCAAATGTATTAGTCGTAATGGAGAACTTTGAGTGCAAGGCCCTACCAGAGAGAGGTAGGGCCTTTTTGTTTACGCGGACTTTGGAGCGAGAGAGGGTGGTGGATGACAGTAGGTACACTGGAACTTTCGTAGTCTTACATGGTAGCCAAGTCACATCATTATCTAATAACTCATCTTTTTCTCTTTTGTTTTTTTGATAATATAATTGTTTCATATGGCTTTGGAAAAGACTTTGATCTTATTGTACACTTAAAATGTTAGGCTCCTCCAGTCCTCCGGACCTCATTGGTTCACTAGGACGTTTACCTTTTAGCACGACTCTATTACTTTGCATCGCTATAATATGACATTGTGATCAATAAAACTTTTATATGCTACATCAGAGGTTGTTATCACACTTGGAGTGAGAATTCTTATCCCCCCCCCCCCCCTTAGAATTGAAGCAAGTTGCCCAATTCATTCCCATCTCATATAATTAGTGTCAAACTGAAGTAGGCTAATAAATTATCGTTCAATTCATTCATGTCTCATATAATTAGTGTCAAACTGGATTGGGCTAATAAATGATCTCATATAATTATCTTGGTTTGCTACATTGAAAAAAAATGTCTTGAAGACTATTGGGAATGAGACTATTATTAAGTGCCACCAATCTTCGGGGCCTCCTCGAGTAGTTATTTAATGCTTTCATTTGTGAACACTTAAATTTTTATTTTGTATTCGTTTTTTTTTTGTACTGTATTTTAAGAGCCTTTAGTGGCTCTCGTGAAACTTTGGAAGTTTTTAGTATGTTTTTGGTGTATTATCAAAAAATGCAATTTTTTTTTCTGTATTATTTAATTTATAAAAAAAGTTTATCGACTTCGATATATTTTTAGCATCCCCTGGAATCAAATCTTGGTTCCGCCATTGGGCCCGCGGGCTGGCTCGGCCTGACCTGTTTTTGGCCTGGGGTGGCCCTGCCCTCTTGTGAACAGTAGTGGCCCGCAAAAATAGGGCTTTGGACCTGGGCTTTGACTAGGCCGGAGTTTTCAAGAAAAAGCCCGGGCCCGGCCCTAAGAAAGCCCAAAAATGGCCCATTTTTGCCCCTTTTTAGGCCCGATTCTGGCCCAAACACTCAAAAATTAAACTCATTTCCTAGATAGCCATTTTGAACAAATACAAGCTGTGGCTGAGAAATTAAACTCCCTTATTACATAGCTATTTGTGCAGTTGGTACAACAAGGCCAGTAGAGTATGTTGAAATACAAGAGTCTCCCTTTACTGATCTTTGCCTAAAAGAGCATGATCTTTCACCCTCAGGATTTCACCACATAACTTCTTAGGTATTTGTTCCAAAGCTTCTCCTTCTTACCATGCTTGTCCCACCAATACCCAGGTCCAACGTGACGAATGTATATGACAACTTCTTAGGTATATGTCCCACCAATACTACCGTAGAACATATGGTGGGGCATTGGTTGTTTATCTTTGTATATGTAGAACCTAGTTGGAGTATTGCAAGTAGGGCTGTATATGAACCGAGTTTGAGTCGAACATGGGTGTGTTCAAACTCGGTTCGTTTAACTTTTGGTATGTTCGAGCTCGGCTCGAGTTCGTCTAAAACCAAAACAATGATGTTCGAACTCGGCTCGAGTTCGTGACTGTAAAATTTGAGCTCGACTCGTTCGGCTCGTTTAATAATACGAGCCGAGCTCGAGTTCGGAAACTCGGCTCGTGTACATATTCAATTCCAACTAAATCCCTAAAATTTGCAAATAATCCTCAAATCCTTCAATCTCATCAAGCTATAATGAATCAAAAATTATATTACAGAAGATACAAGGAGGGGGATGGGGAATCAAAATAACTACAAAAGAGATCTTGACCATTGGCGATGTAGACAGAAAATACGGGACGATGCATGTGCCGCTGGCAACTGCGAGATGACGACGCCGACGGCAAGCGAAGCTACATCAGTAATCGAGATCTTTGGCCACCGGTGGTTGCATGTATAAAAAAAGGGGCCGATTACAACAACTCGACTTTCTTCGGTTGCGCTCTTGCACAGGTGGTTGTCCTCTTCCTCGAGCTGGATCGGTGATCGGCGTCGTAGCCGTGAATCCGTGATGTGGGTTTGTGAAGAGAGGGGGAGAGAGAGATGCCATGTGCGATCAGTGAGGTGTGTGTGTGGTGTCTGTGTGGGAGAGAGATGAAGGAGGGGTCAGAGTGCGGCGTGCGGCTGCTTGAATATGTACTGATGTATATGAGTGTTTAGGTTTAGGTTTAGGTTGAGTTTATATAGTTAGGGTTTCTTAGATAATGGGCTTCACATATTGGGCTATTAGGAGTTGGACTTGTGCATAAGTAATGGGCTCGATATTTATAAGTGGGCTTGCTTTAGGCCATCCAGATTTAAACATTAATTTATGTAAATATAATTATATTATAATTAATTTATTATTGTTCGCGAACACGTTTGCAAACATTTCGGAGTGTTCATGTTCGGCTCGTTTAATAAACGAGCTCTACAAACTTGTTCATGTTCGGTTCGTATATTATATGAACGAACGCGAACGAGTTTTAAGAAGAACGAATCACAAGCCATTCGTGAACGGCTCGGTTCATTTACAACTCTAATTACAAGGATAAATGGAAGCATTTTGAAATTCACGATTTACATTAATTTTGAAGTTTACGTACCACCGCCACTTAGCATAACCTACGAGGGAAGCTATAACTTCTCTTAGACATCTACCGCCCACGATAAGTAATTAAGTACCAAATTCCAAAATCCAGGCGAACCTTTTTCTTGTCCTGAAATAGTCAATACCCATCTCTCTCTCTCTCTCTCTCTCTCTCTCTCCCTCAACGTTTTCGACGCAACGTACCATCTTGATTCGGCAATACCAAAATAGGCATTTATGTTCCCATCATCCTCATCATCCAGATCTCAAGGCTCAATGGGCCACAGTAACGGCGGCGGCGGCGGCGGCCTCCACCGCTACGTCTCCGCTCCAAGTTCAATGTTGACCACCGCCGTGGACTCCGTCATCGGCGGGCTCAATACCGAATTCACTCCCCTGCTCGGTCCAGCTAAGTACTTTTCATCCGAAGCATCTTCTCTAACCTCCGAATCCACTTGCAAGACGAACAGCAAGCCCGAGGGTGGGTTACAGAGGTCTTATGGGTTTGATGAGATTGGGGTTGGCCACGAGTCGAAGGGTGGTGGTTGCTCGTCGTCGACGTCGTGCCTGGTTCGACACAGTAGCTCGCCGGCTGGTTTTCTTAACCGTCTGGCTAGTGCCGCCGCTGCTGATAACAGTACGTATGCTAACGTTCGTCTCTTTCTTATATATATATATATATATATATATTTTCCTGAAATGTTTGTTCTTGGTGCTGCTTCTTGTTGCTTAATTTACGAGAAATTTGAAACATCCAGAGAAGCACATTTCATTGGTTCAATAGAAAATTTATGAACATGCATAACGTTCATCCTTATCTTCTTTTTCTCGGAATTTGAATTCCAGCGCATTTATACAATATATATAAAATGTCCTTTTAAAGTGTCACTAATTCTTCCGCAACAACTGTTTGAGTTTTAGGTCCTGTGAGGAGATCATAATGGGAGCCAAGCGTCCAATTACTTGACCTTAAAGTTTAAGTTAATAGGTCCGCTCGCACCTACAATTTTAACTTACTAGTATAATCACATTACAATGCCTTGCTTGAAAATGAGAAAATATGGTTTCACCTTCTTTATAAATTTTGGGAGCAAAAATACTTTTCTTTTTGTCATCTCATCCTCGTATACTACGCATAATTAATTCACCTTTTTTTTGGAGTATTTTCTATCTTTTCCCCTATAGTGGCTATATATTAATAATTATGAAATATGTAGCGACAGATGTGAAATTTAAATAGCTAAAATTCAAACTCAAATATAACTTCCTTCTATCTTAAAAAGAAAAGCCTTTTACATAAGAAGAAAATGTTGGCGGAGGATCAGGAAGTTTGCAAGCTGTATCTGTACTTCTGCCTCTATATATTGAGTACTACTCATAAAGGGAACACTCTTTTTGGTTGGTGTAATATAACACTACCTATCTATGGTTGGTGTAATATAACACTACCTATCTAAAATTACGGCATTTGGCATTTTAAAACTTTTTTTTTTTATTTTTAAAAAGTGACAAAATAAGAATTTTAAACAGTGAATGATTACTTATGAGGACGTGTTTGGTTCTTCTATTTTAAAATCCATTAAAAACATACTTCAAATATAATTTAACGGCCAAACTTGATACGAGTTTTTTTTTTAATTAATACATGTTTAAAATTTAATTATTAATTTACTTATTTTTGAAACTTACTTACCTGCATACAACACTTTTTGAAATCGCTGTTTGAAATCTCGATTTTCAAAAGTATCGTACGCGGGTAAGTAAGTTTTAAAAATGAGTAAATTAATAATTAAGTTTTAAACATATATTAATTAAAAAAAAAAAACTCTGTTATAGGGATAATCTAATCTTATCCTACTAGTAGCCAGTACTTTTAGTAAGTTCAATCAACTCGGTGTCAGTTTTAAACTCAAAGCCTGAAATAAATAGAAAACGACCATGGGTGGTCAAGTCGAGGTTTGCAAGTTGCATTAGGATATTGGTGTTACGTTGGAAGTGGGGCTGGCCACATTCGCTGCATCTCTTCGACAACAAGTGGTCTTATATATTATTATATTAGGATAGGAGAGGAGAGGAGAGGAGAGGAGAGGTGCATTCACCAGACAGAGAGCACGACTTGAAGGAAAAGGAATAGGTGGACAACACGTGCCTGTCTTTAGATTTGTACGGTCCCCTTGCCCCACCGTTTTGTCATCCATCCTCACCTGCTTACCAAATTGATACTGCTGGTTTCTTGGAAAACCAGCCCTCTGTTTTAGACGGCTCCCTCCGTATTAGGTAGGTTGCTTCACTTTCTCTCTCGTCCTTTTACTGTCAGCCCGTTTCAGTCCATTTCCCTTTGCCGATTCCAAAACCCCAATATAAGAGCCGCCACTGTGAATCCTACTGTATGTTATGATTTCTGCTCAAAATTGCTACATGGATTATCTTTCTTTTTGAACTGGGTAATTATAGAGTAGGAATACCATTGACATTTAGGAACACAAAATCTCAGTAACTTCAATTTACTGTGGAACAAAAGTAGATGCCTACGTACACAAAAATGCTGCATGGATTAACTTCAACTTACTTAAAATGACCCACTACTAAATTGCTACATGGATTAACTTTCTTTTTTCTTCTTCCTTCCATTTTTTTTTTCTCTCATGGGACAATGAGGAGAAGGGGGAGGGGAAATCAGAGATACTTGAAGCAAAGAGTGAATTGCAAAACCACCCTTCGTATAGTGGTTGTTCGCCAGAAGAAGCATTTTGATAGATGACCAAAACAAGACAAAAAACTTTGCTAACCAACCAGTCTACATGACACACAAAAAAAAAAAAAAGAGTGGATCAGCTTTGCAGTTAAAACATCAATTCCCTTAGGGACCAAAATAACTTAGCTGTGATAATTTGAGGTGCCACAACTGATTTTTTCCTCCCTATTGCGGATAATAGAACTAGTCTATATACTATACATAAAGCAGATGGCCGAGATATTTGGTGCAAGGAGCTAATGTGATAGTTCAATCTAAGAAGCCAACACTTCACGGCCGTAAAATAAATGTTTTAGACAAGAGAAATCGTAAATAACTACTTTTTACAATATTGTAACTTCCCAAATCCTACTTTCTCAAAATTTGAATATCTTCTCAATGCACATTGCAATTGATGCTTTAAAACTTTTGTTTTAAAAAGTTTGCAATCTATACTAACTAGTAAGTTTTTAAAAGCTAACTTCGTTCCGTATTCTATACTTAATAATCAATCCCTAATACCTCATTGTTGTTGTTTTTTCGAAGAATGTGATGTACCCTTATTAATTTTTAGAGAGGAAGTACGTATATACATAAATTTAGATCATAACCTGTCATATGTGTATTATAGAAATAATGCCAGTAAAGCCTTTGCACATCATGTGTATGTTAAACTTTAAAAAAACAAAAATCATGTGACTTAAGGCTTGCTTTGACAGCTTTCAACTTGGTTTCCATGTTACTACAGTCCAACCACCTTATCCTATATCAACTTAGAAGGCATTGTCTTAGATTTGATACGGTTATAATGTGTAAGAATAATGCGCAAGAATAGAGAGAACATCTTTACATCGCATGATATAAAAACTGTACAAGAGAGGAACCTATTTGTAGGACGTTTTCTATGATATTCTAGATCCTATTCTATTCTAGCAAAATATGTAAACTGATAGCTACATCGATCCCTCTCAAACCCAAGGTGGTAAAGATGGTACTAGCTTAGGTTTCATGATCAAATCCTTAAGTCTCCCCGGTGAATGAGTTTTGGTGAAGATGTCTGCAGTTTGACTTGGAATCTTGGGATGAGACAGTTGAGAGAAACAGTGCAACGAACCAGATGGTGCCGCACGAAGTGACAATCTTGGTGCGTTCATGGAAAAACATCATTTGTGAGCAATTTGAGTAGTACTTTAAATGCTGCAATAACTAGTAGGAGCTGTACATTGAGGAATACCCATGTCTTCAAGTAACTACCACAGCATGTTCGTTAGTGGCATCTGCAAAGGCACGAGAATCAGCTTCCGTACTAGACCACAAGGCACGTTTTTGCCTCTTACTACGCCAGGAAATAAGACAATTCCTTAAGCAGATACCGAAGCTTTTTGAAGATTCCCTGTCAGTGGAGTCACCTGCCCAATCAGTGTGTGGTACGAGAAACATGGATGAACTGGCTAACCAGGTGAATTCGACAAGAAATATCAGGACGAGTAACAGTAATATAAATCAAACAGCCAACCAATTACCGATAAAGAGTAGCATCACTGAAAGGGGTACCATCTAAAGGAGTGCACTTAATATAAGCCTCAAGTGTACTTAATGTAAGCCTCAAGAGAAGTGGACTCAATCTTATTGCGTTAGTACTCCCAGCTTTAGAAATGACTTCATAAGCATACTTTTCCTGTGATAAAGTATAACCATAGAAGTCTGATGATGCTTCGAGACCAAGAAAGTAGGTAATGGGACCTAGATCTTTCATTTTCAACTGTTGACTAAGGAACTGTTTGAGGAAAAAAAAAAACCCGAGAGACATAACGGAGAAGAAGAATGACCCCAGGAAGAGACCTACTAATAAAGAGTATCGCGGCATAAGTGCCGGAGGAGAATCCGAACTGAATAACGTTGGAACTGAACTTGGCAAACCAAGATTTTGGTGTCTGCTTGAGTCCATAGACAGGTTGATGAGTCGACAAACACCTTATTCGGAGAATGTTCATTGCCAGGTCAAGGTTTCATATATACTTGCTCGTGGAGATTCCCATTGAAAAAAGCATCCTTAACATCCATCTGAAAGAACTCCTAATGACGTGCTGTTGTAAGAGCAAGTAAACTTCGAATGAAAGTCAAATGAGCAACTGGAGAAAAGGTCTCCTCGTAGTCATTCCCATGCTCGTAAATCACTTGGCCACTAAACACCTTTTAGTGTTCAATAGAACCACGAGATTGGGCCTTGTTATTGTAGATTTTATTTGCATCCTACAACAGTCTTGCCAGGTTGCAAGTCAAAGGGGTCCTGTGTACGTGCTTTGGCAAGTGCCTCTAAATTCTATGTCAGTGCTTGTTGCCAAATAGGACTACTTGAGCCTCTTGATATGTATTAGGTTCATGTAGAGATAATGCTACCAGAGAAGCACTCATAATCACGAAGGCAAACAAGCTACTGTCTTTCCCCGGTGAGGTGGAGTGACTGAGAATCAGGCGAAGCAGAGAATACATAACAGACATCAGATTTAAAACCACCTGATTGGTGGGCACATGTGAAAGCACACACACATGTAACTGCTGACAACAACAAGCGCACACACACACACACACAAACATCACACAGCCGCACCACCCAAGCACTATCGTGCTGCTCAAACAGTAACCCATGCACCTCACTCACACCTGCAAGGCTGAACATCGGCAAACAAACACACACACACACACAAACCGCAGCATAAATAGTACAAGGACACATGCGTGGCTGCATAGCAGCCACACACACACACAAATACAGGGCTGTAAAAGCAGCCACACGCGCGCACACAGCCACCACACGGCTGCACATCACACACCTCAACACAGCAAAATACAAACATCACCCACATCACACACACGCTGCAACACACACATTACACACAAACACATACACGCCATAACACAGCAACACATGGGCACACACATGCACGGCAAAAGACGCACACATATAAAGTGCATGAGGCTGCACACAGTCACACATGGTTGCACATCAGTGACCACACACACATGACAACACACACAGTAACACAGTGACTCAGACACCCTCACACATGACTGCCCCACACGCATCACACACACACACACACACACAAAATCACACACAGAAAAACACACACATGGCTGCACAGCAGCCTACGCATACGCATCACACATTCACACATTCACACACAGCAATACACCCAGCACCACACGTGCGCGCCAACACACTGGATAGACACACACTACCCCATCTACAATCTGCCACTTTCAACATACTCCTCTAAACAATTCATGCACCACTTAATCATACACACCTCCACTAATCAATAAATTCAATTTTATATAAAGAATGGGAGACTTAACGGCAACTGAAACGTAATTCGTTGAAATTTGCACCATAAAGAAGCCTACTCCTCTCGCCAATTTCAGCCATACGCACACTCACACTTCAGCCCCTCTACAGATTAATGGTCCTTATTTCTAATATTTGAAACACCCTTCAATCCCATAAATCCTATTCTTGTCCCCATGATTTTCCAGATTTTTGTCCGCGTTAAACTCTCCTTCTCTGCTCTCTGTCTGTTTGACATTCTATAAATAAAACCTAATTAACGTATGGTATTGTATATTTTACCCCATAAGTTATAATTTCTCCAAAGTTACTCACTTTCATTTATTTCTCTGTTATACTTAATTTCATAATTTTACCTTTTTGGGCACTAACTTAATTTTGAAACAGCAGATAAGTACAACATAATTTATATAAATGGATGTGTAAACCATAGAAATAAATAACCAGGGATATTATAATGTGAGTAATATGCATTAAGAATCGATAGTCAGAGGTTTATATTTGGCCTTTGTGGTGAACATGGCTAAGAGAACCATCAGCAGGGTGTATAGCTGGTGTGTGTGAATTAAGGGTTATCGAGGAAAATATTGTCGGATTGGATGTCAGGAATAGATAAATCAGAGGGACATTTTTGGCCTTTGTGTCGACCATGCATAAGAGAACCGTCAGCAGTGTGTATATCCAGTTTGTGAGAATAAGTGTTGTCAAGGAAAATAATGTGGAATCGGATTCAACGAGCAGAGTCGAAGTACTAAGATGTAAAGGAGTAACTAACACGGCAATAGCACGAGGAGTATTGGTATGAGACCAAACCTGTTTGATAATGACATCAAGGTTTGATAATGGCATCAAGATCGGTGACCGTTCCGGTGGATGAGGAAGAATTACTCTCAAAATGAGTATTATCTGTAGCAGCAGCCGAGGAGTTGTACTTGCTCTGGGGACTACGAACTCGACATCTCTGCTTCCAGTGACTATTCTGATAACATCTCTGCAATATTTTTTGTTGGTATTGGAGCGGGAAAAGTCAACAGCTGAAGCTTGAGATCTGGAATCTGCAAGTACAATATCGGCGCGTTGAAGCTTTATTGTCCCAAGTCGCGTTTCTTCAGAAATAAGTACAGAGACAACAATTTCCACAGTTGAAGGAGGAGTGTGATGTAGTAGAGAAGTACGAACAGACTCATAATGATCCGTGAGAGCAATGAGAAGTTGGATAAGTCGCACCTAATTACAATAGTGAGTGAACTTATCAGCATCACCATTGTATTTCCAAGTTGGTTCACTCAAAGCTACTCGTCCAATGTTCTTTTTGGACAAAGGGATTACTGCTTTAGACGATGGAGATCATGTAAAAGTTGGCCCTGATGAGCAAGATCAGCAATAGTGTACTGAAAAAGCAGTAGGGTCCCATCCTTCCTTTTGCAGTATCACATGAACCGAATTGGAGATTGAACGGAAGGAATATAAGAATTGCTTAGCAAAGTAAGAACCTTGTGATTCTTACTATCCCCGATCTTCCAATAATTTAACAATTTTATATTTTTCCTCCTTTTCATCTTGAGTTGGTTTGGTATTCTCGCTCATGACAATGCGCTAAGTCGTCTTACCAGTAAGAAAGTTACGCATGGCTTGTGCCAATAGTGATACTTGGAACCATCAAGAATGATCTGAGTCGGTTAAGCAACATTATACTTTTCTGTTGAAAGGAACAATACGGAAACAACACTTTACCAAGGACATTAAGTAACCATGAGCAGAAATTGCAATTTGAGTAGTGATTTTGACACAATAAATGCCAAAATCAGACAAGGAGACTGAAGGTAGCCCAGAATCTGTCTCACCCGGTCAAAAACAGTTCAATAAACAGGTTGAACTGGTTAAAAGCCAAATAACTCAAGTCTCTGCGAACCGGGTGAGTCAGTCTAGGAGCAATTGGCTCATGGTCCATAATGCTAGCGGCTTGAGAAAGGCTGACAGAGCGCCTAGGAGCTAGGAGATGGCTGATAGAGCGGTGCAGCGCAAATGCGCAGAGTACAGAGCGGCTTCAGAGTGCAGCAGCGTGGATCAATGTGGAATCACGTGCCAAAAGTTGGGCGGCCCATGTGAGCGCGAGCTGCGGTGTTTTCAGACTTGGCGGCCACCGTTGGCTTCATTGTTCTCAGTAAAATTTGAATATGCGTTGAAATAAGAATCAGAGTGGGGCAACGACTTCGAGACTGAGGAAAGTGAAGCAAAGAAAAACGAGGTTGCGGTAGCATGAGATTCCCACAATAACATAAGATTCCTGTTCTTGAAAATCCACACTTTCGAAACCCAGAAAACAGACGGAATCCAAGGAGTCTTCGTCGGAGCATGATAGCTGCTCATGATACCATGGGATGAATACAATGGACAAGAAGAATGGAGAGAATTCGTGTATATTCGATGATATGAAAACTGTATTAAAGAGGAACCTATTTATAAGAGAATAGCTTTTTCAACAGGAGTCTAGATCCTATTTTATTCTACGAAATATTATGTATATTGATGTTTACATTAATTAATATTTAATTCTTCACTCAATGTTGCACCTAGTGTCGAGATACCATGTAGGTTGTCCTTTCTGTGTTATGCATGAATCAAATTAATTTACTCAATAAAGCTTTGCAAGCAATCTTATAATTAATACTTCCAATAATATAACAAGATCTCTATCCTTAAATATGTTTTGTTATAAGAGAGTATTATAGAGCCAACAAAGGGGTAAGTTTGGTGTTACATAACTTTCTACTCATAATAACGACAGTTGGCCTTTAAATATACAAGTTTAAGAGAGAAATATTGGTAGAATAAAGAGAGAATATTCAGATAAGCAGCTGCCATAGTGTGTTTATTTATCAGCCACTTTTTGTGCAAGGCTAATCTACAATATTGCAACTCCTCACTTCACAATCACAAAATTGACAGAAGTTTGCACTATGTATGAGATAGGTCTCACTCCATATTTTGGCTAAATGAATATATTATTATAATCATTTTAACCTTGAAGTCGAAGATGCTAGCTCATCCTTGATGGATGGGAAATATATTACTAAAGTTCTCCCTTGAGATACGGGGTTCAACTCCTCGCTCTTCCATCATTAAAACTGTGAATAAAAGAGTAGATTCTTAAAGAAATTCCGGGTTTAGATTTGATTTGAGTATAGGTACAATATGTCATATTTTAGTTCGACACACGAGGCATGTGCCCGAAAGTATGTATTGCTAAAGCAATCATGAACATCGCCCAAGCAAAATTGCTTTGGCAACAAATCTCATCTTTAGTTAAATAAAACGTTTGTCTATTATTCAATTTCTACTGCCGAACATAGTTATACCCTTCCGATACAAGCAAAACACAGGACAATAGACATTTTAATTTCAAGGCCTCTTGTTAATTGTTATGAAGCATCATCTATGATGCTTGTACTTTATCTCCGAAGTTACATTTACCACCAATACTTAGTGTTTTGTTCTCTGTTTTACGAACTTTGTACATTTCTGAAGTTTTGAACTCTATGATTGTCCAATGTGTTAAATGATCAACGAGTAAAAAAATGATCACCTACGGTATAATTATTCTTATGAAAGTTTTGATTGAATGCGTACATGTCTATCCATACTAATTACTTGATGTCAAGTACCTCAACTAATCTTTCTTGTTAGTTAGTTTGTTTTTCTCCAGATATAGTTTTTGTTTTTTTGGTAACGCATTATTAGTTTATAGATTCTAGACAATCGATAACGTGGCTTCTTCATCAAAACTCCCATCCTTTTCTTTATCTTTTAATATTGACTTAATTGTGAGTCCTCAAGAAATCTTCTTCCCTACAATTTTCTAATTATAATTTGAAAATTTGTTCTTTGTGTCTATAAAGTTTCAAAATCCAATAAATTTTATGCTTGTGACCAGTTTCGATAATTGTTGAGCTGTTGCAAGGCAATTCCTGAAAATGGCAATTGACATATGGCTTCCATTTATAACAGGTTTTGATCGACCTTACGGGATAAATTTCAAATATCAACAGACATAACTACGTTAGGATTAAGAAGGCTTTTAATAACAGCAACTAAAGGAAATGATGAATGCGTGCAAGTATCATTTACTTGCATAACTACCTTGATTTATATCAATGGAGCTTTCTACAAATAAGGTCTCACTACTAACCTGAAAGAGGAGTTGGTAACTTCACATTAACCTGGTGAGGAAACAGCATTATAGCTTTGATGGAGCTTTTCCCTTTACTAATAACTTTTGCAAAGAAGAGGGCCATGTGATCTTGAAGCTGAAAAGTGTTTGAAGAGGGCTATATATATGAAGTGAAAGGAGGAGAAAAATAATGTAGAGAGCGCACACTTGTATTGGATTTCATTAACTTGGCTTGCACAAAATGCTTACAATGCCAACTATCTATTGGACATCAGGGACCCTTCTAGGAGACTCCTACAATTATGACAGCCTTTCTTGTACATGCATCAACCCAACGACACACACCAAAGGTCACTTTCTTGATTTTTTCCATGCATGCGCCTCCTTAGTTTTCTTCTAAAATTTTCTCCGAGTTTTCTATTTTTCTAAGCACTAAGCTACTAATACAAGACAATAAAGACCCAAACACTTGGTTCAAACATGTAGGACCCAAAAACAAAGTTTACTTCCTACACTCCCTAGTTTTTTGAGTCCAAGTAGATCTCTTAGCCTTTGGAAGGTTTCAAGTTTGAGTGGTTTCGTGAGGATGTCGGCAACTCAGTCTTGAGATCTTATGTGCTTCACCTGCACCTTTTTCCTTGCAATGCATTCTCTGGTATACAGTGATAACGCATATCAATATGTTTGCATCTATCATGGAACACTGGATTTTTTGCTGACTCTTGTGCCAACTTGCACTCAACCAAGATCTCCATCGCTTCTTCTTCAGGCATATTGAGCTCCATCTTCAGGTTTCTAAGCCATATGGCATGGCAAATACATGAAGTGGCTGCAACATACTTGGATTTGCATGTCGAAAGTGACTCTAGGTTACTTTAAAGTCCAGTGAAGGCCGTAACTCCCATGTAGAATAAGAATCCGGTTGTATTCTTTCGGTCACTGAAATCCCTGCCTCTATCGCTATCACTATGACCGACAAGCTTGAATTTCTTAGAATAAGAATAAAATAACCAAAAATTAAGAGCTCCTCTAACATAGCGAAGAGTTCTCTTTGCGGCCTTTAGGTGAGTGGTGGCTAGGACTGTAAATGAACCGAACTGTTCATGAACGACTCGTGGTTCGTTCTCTATAAAACTCGTTCGCGTTCGTTCATATAATATACGAACCAAACAGGAACAAGTTTATAGAACTCGTTTATTAAACGAGCCGAGCATGAACACACCAAAATGTTCACAAACGTGTTCGCAAACAACTTATTTAAATAATAAATTAATTATAATATATTTAAAAAAATTAACATATACATAAAACCATATAAATTAATGCTTAAAACTGAAAGCCCTGAAGTTCAGTAGCCCAAAACCCCAAGCCCGTGAGATAAGTCCAATCTGTGAAGCCTAACCTAAACCCTAACCATATAAACTAAAACCTTAACCTAAACACACAAATCACACACAACAGCCGTTTGCTCTCCCCTCCCCTCACTCGTCACTCTCTCTCACACACACACAGAAAAACACACTCCTAACAGATCACACAGAGCCACTCTCTCTCCCCCTCCACAGACGCACATCACAGCTTCGACGTCGTCTACGATGCCATCTAGGACGCCATCATCGCCTGTCATCGACATCGACGCCCGTAATCTCCCCGTCGCCAGCGCATGCATCTGCTCGTTGCTACATTTTCATCGTCAACCAATCAAGATCTTCAAGATTTCTATTGTAGTGTTTTTGATTCTGCATCCCTCTTGTATCTTTTATAATATAGTTTTTGATTCATTTTAGCTTGATTATATTGAAGGAGTTGAGGATTTTTTTTGCAGATTTAGGGATTCGTTGGCAATTGACAAGAACACGAGCCGAGTTTCGGAACTCGAGTTTGACTCGTTTTGTTAAACGAGTTGAGTGAGTTGAGCCCGAGTTTTACTTTACAGTCACGAACTCGAGCCGAGTTCGAACATTGATTATCTTTGCTTTTGACAAACTCGAGCCGAGCTCGAACATAGCAAAACTTAAACAAACCGAGTTCAAACACACCTATGTTCGGCTCGAACTCGGTTCGTATACAGCCCTAGTGGTGGTAGGTGCTTCCCTGTAGCGACTCATAAATCCTAACTCTAAAAAGAATGTCGGGCCTAGTGCATGTCATATATATCAAGCATCCAATTAAAAGTTGGATTCACTTTCTTCCATGAAAAGTGGTTCCATATTCAGCGCGGTGGGGTCTCCACGGGTTTGCTAGCATCTTGAATTTATTGAGAACTCCTTTTGCGTAGTTGCATAGCCTTCTTGCGAGATAATAATGCCTTCCTCCGTTTGCTCCACCTCAATTCCAAGATAGTATGACATGAGATCGATATCGATCATCTCAAATTCACGAGCCATCGCCTTTTTGAAGAGCGATCATCTCAAATTCACGAGCCATCGGCTTTTTGGATTCTTCACACATTCTTGGATTGCTTCCGGTTAAAATTAAGTCATTAACATACAAGCACACAAGCAAAATATCTTCAATCTTTATTCATTTTGGTGTGGAGAGCATGTTTAAATGGGCATTTAGAAAAATGCTTCGAAGTACTTCTCGATTCTATTGTTCCAAGCTCTTGGTGCTTGCTTTAAGCAATATAAAGCTGTCTTTAACTTTAGAACTTTACCTTCATGCCCTTTCCTCATGTAGCCCAATGGTTGATCAACATATATATCTTCTTCAAGGTTGCCATTCCAGAATGCCGACTTGACATCAAGTTAATACATGCTCCATTTGTTTTGAGCCGCCAAGGAAATAATCAATCTTATTATCTCCAAACGAGCAACGGGAGCGAATATTTCATCATAGTCGATGCCCTGATGTTGCTTGTAAGCTTTGGCAACCAATCATGCCTTGTAACTTTCTTCCCCGCCTTGAGCAATTTTCTTCACTTTGTATATCCATTTGACTGCAGTTGGCTTTTTGCCCTTTTGAAAGTGTTCTAAACTCCTACATTTCATTCTTCTCAATAGCTTTGGTTTCTTCATCCATAGTATCTCTCCATTATTATTTTGCACCTCATCTTCAAAACCTATAGGCTCACAACCGGCGAAAAGACAATAATGAGTTATATTATTAATTTCTTCCCTTACATCATAGGTTTTGCTTAGGCTTGTATAGCGAGGTGGCCTTTCACTTGAGCCCCCTTCTGATGATGCGGATGAAGATGGATCTTGCAATGAAAAAGGTGGTGATGGCAACGGAGTGACAAGCTCTTGAGGCTCTTGACTTGCTTGCATCATTTCTTCATCAATGATGGGAAAGAAATCATAGTCCTCTTCTGCTTGGACATTCCAATCCCACATCGTCTCTTCGTCAAATTCAACATCTCTACTAACAACAATTTTTCCGGTGCTTGGATTGAAAAGCTTGTAGCCTTTGGAGCTTGAATCACAGCTAATAAATCAAATTTCTCATTTTTCTCATCTAGCTTTGACGGTGTTTGGTCCATCACATGAGCATATGTTATGTTTCCCAAAACTCACAAATGTGACCCACCGGGCTTTCTTCCACTCCATGCTTCTTGGGGTGTTCTTTCCAAGACACTTTTCCTAAGACAAGGTTAGAAAGATGTATAGCACAATCCACGGCTTCAGCCCTCAACACTTTAGGCATTTTCTTACTTTTAAGCATGCTATGTGCCATTTTGAGAATAGTTCTGTTTTTTCTTTCTGCCAATCCATTTTGTTGTGGACACTGTTGGACCATTAGAGGATGCTGAATCCCATTTTCTTCACAAACTTCAGTAAATTCGTTTGATGTGAATTCACCGCCTCTATAGGATTGCATGGCCTCGATCTCATTACTACTTTATTTTTCAACCAAAGCCTTGAATTTTTTTAAAAGCACCAAATACTTTGGATTTCTCTTTAAAAAAATGCACCCATGTCTTCCTGCTATAATCATCAATGATAAGATAATAGTACTTATTTTTATCCAATGAGGTTAGACTAATAGGGCCACAAACATCTGGGTGCACAAGTTGGAGTGCCTCACTGGCTCTTGTTGTTGCCTTCTTTAGGAAACTTTATTTATCATGCTTCCCAACAAGACGACCTTCACAAATTTGGTTAGGATGTCTAATAAAGGGTAAACCTCTCAACATTTTATGCACAAATTAGGGCCCTCAAAATGTAAATGCCCAAATCTTAAATGCCAAAGCCAAGAATTTTCTTTCAAGCGCGCCTTCAAACATCTAGCCACATCATTTTGGATGTTTAACACAACCATTATACTTTTTTATTAGGAACTTTGGCAGTCAAATTTTTGCCTTCGTCTCTAAACAGAGCACCACGATTGTTGATGTGAACATCAAACTTTTTCTCTAAAAGCTGCCCCATGCTTGACATTTTACTTATGATGTTTGGCATGTAATAAACATTTGAAATAAATTGGTGCCATCCATCTTTTTAAACCGATCAAAATATCACCTTTCCCTTTTATTGAAATTTGAGAACCATCTCCAAAAGTAACATTGCCTCCAATTGATTCATGAAGCTCAAAAAACATGGATTTGTCCCGCACATGTGGTGGTTACTTTTGCCGAAGTCAAGATACCAAATGCTCATGTCACCAATCTTTTTTTCATGGTGTGCCATCAACAAGGTGATATCTTCCTCATTTTTCTTTTCAACAAAATTCGCTTTCTCTTCCATTTGATTAGAGCCGTTTCTACATTCATCGGCATAATGACCAAACTTATCACAATCGTAACGTTGATTTTGCGATTCATCATACCTTTTCCTTAAATAGCCTCCCCTTCCACCTTCCTTGGCTCTTCTTTTCATGGTTGGAAGAACATTTTCCGCCTCTTCCACCTTTTCCACGGCTACTTTTGCTCATTTCATTAGGACCGGATTCATCTTTTTCTTTTAAAGAAAGCTTGGTTTGAAGAACTTGCTTCAAGGGCTCCTTGTTCTTCCTTTTAAGTCTCTCGTCTCGAGCTTGCAATGAAGCTGTGACTTGATCTATGGTCATAGAATCTAAATCTTGGAATTCTTCAATAACCACGACTATATTCTCAAATTTTGGATCCAAAGATAGAAGAATTTTTTCAACTACACGAGAGTCATTTAAATGATCTTCACCATATGTTGGTTAACAACAACCAAAACTCTTGAAATATAATCTGAAATTGTTTTGGATTTTTTCATAAAAAGAGATTCAAACTCACCTATTAAAGTTTGAAGACGCACCTTTTTCACCTTGTCAACTCCTTTATTTCAAGTTGGAACATGCTCTCTTCGAAGTGGTTCCACTAGTAACTTTCTCGAACATGCCTTTATCCAAACATTGATGGATGAGAGTCAGTTTGTGTGTCTTTCTTCCTTGCCTTTGCAAAAGGCCTCCTTTCGAGGATTACTGAGGGAGCTTTCATCTTGTGGCTCCACATGACCCTTCTCAATCATCTCCCGCACTTCTTGAGATCCAAGCAAAGCATTCACTCTAATGCACCAATTATCATAGTTATCCTTATTGAGCTGAGAAATTGTAATGGAAAGAGTCCATTCGACATATATGTGGCTCTTGATACCAGTCGGTTGGAAGAGGGCTATGTATGTGTGCGTGCGTGCGTGCATGCGCGCGTGCGCGCGTGTGAAGTAAAAGGAGGAGAAAAATAATGTGGATAGAACAACTTGTATTACGCTTCACTACTTGGCTTGCACAAAATGCTTACAATGGCAATTATTTATAGGACACCGTGGACCATTCTAGGAGAGACTTACAATTATGACAATCTTTCATGTACATGCACAACCCAAAATTCACACAACCCAAAAGACACTTTCTAGATTTTTTCCATGCATGCACCTCCTTAATTCTCTTTTAGATCCGCACCAAAATTTCTGTTTTCTAGATACTAAGCTACTAATACAAGACAACAAAGACCTAACCAGTTGGTCCAAACATGTAGGACCTGGAAACAAAGTTACTTTCTAACAAAGAGTTCAAAATCAGGTTTTGCAGTCACACGAGGAATGGGAAGCTATATTCCAAATGGGAGCTCTGATAGTGTACATGGCATATCAAGGTTGAACTCTCAACTAAGCTTTACAAGACAAGATTCTCTTTCACAGATCACCGAAGAAAGTGAGGATGCTGTCGATGGCCTCAGTGCAGATGGCCACAGAAAAGCTGCTCATTCTTATGCTACAGCTAGCTTTGGGATGGGTTCCTGGGACGATACTAATGGCATCAAATTTTCTGGTCCACCAAGCAAACGAGCTAAGAGCACTAGCAGGGACTCCATCAGTGGTGTGAACAGCTTAGAATCCCAGGTATTTTATTCATCAAGTTTAGAGGGATTAAATATTTTCTCGCATGTTTATTGGATTTTTATTATTTCATAAAGATATTTATAGGGATACAATATGGTAAGAGAAAACGTGAAAGAAAAAGTATAGATAGTGGGAGAAAACATGGTGTCTGCCTATTCATCCAATATTATAAGGAAGGGCATGACAGAAATAGGTAATAGCTAGAGAAACCAAGAATCAAAAACAAAACAAAAAATAGTAAGGATGTTTGAAAAGGATGATTCTCTTGGGTACAACTCTCATTCCTCCTCTTTACTAGCAGAAACAAGTAGACTTAGATTCATTTTCGAAAATGAATTGACTAATCAGATAAGTTGAAGCTGTAGGAGATAACGATTGAAAAGGACAGTTATTACAGAAGGTTACTCCAGCAATGAGAGTTCTCATCCTGTCATGAGAGAATTTGTTTCAAAGTGAACAATGGAGGGCTGATTTATGAGTATCATTTATCAGAATCCACATTTAACAAAAGAATATGAACTTTACTTTGATGGCCTCATTTAGTGAACGGAATATATTTATCTCTGTATTACCGGAGATATGGATATTGTTTGGCTTACATAAAATATAGGTGGTAGATGCCTCAGCTTTCACTGATATTTATCTGAATTCAGCTAACATTAAGATAAAGTAGTTACACATGCTTCAATTAAAACTCACCGAGCAAAAAGATTTTCTCATGTTTCTTTAGTGCCTTTGCTAGTGACGCGTGTGAAAACAATTTGTAACTTTCACATATGTTATTGCCACCAACTCTTAAATTATATAGATATTCATTTGACAACACCACCCTTCGTTAAGTTGATACTGCATGGAACTTTCGATCTTCACAGAGAACTTCTGGGTAGAAATTTTCAGAAAATTTTAAACCACATTTAGGAGGATACGTGAAATGGAGTTGCATTAGATTTATAACTAGAGCATCTTTAACAACATACAGAACAATATGTGCACGAGGTTGTAAGTATGGCCTACTCAGTTTATGTTATTTCATTTGCATGCTTTATCGAGTCTTAACTGCCTCCTTGATTTACGTATTCATTTGCCAGTTTCAGTTTGGTCTACCACAGACAACTCTGGACATGGCCACTATGGACAAGTTTATGGATATACCTCAAGACTCTGTCCCTTGCAAAATTCGTGCAAAGCGTGGCTGTGCTACTCACCCCAGGAGCATAGCTGAACGGGTGAGTGCTAATCCTTTGAGGCCATTTGTTTGTATCTTTTGTTTCTTAAGGTTCACAACATCTTATTAAAGAGTTTGTCAAAGAAAGATTTCTGTTGCGAGTTGGGTGAACTTTTAATGTTTCTGTTATTTCGGTCTTCATAGTAAGCTGCTTTTGTTGCTAATCAGGAAATGTTAATCGAGCTTCTGTTCTTCAATAACCATCATCTCTACCTTCTCATGCTCTGTGGTAGTTTACCAATCAACTCCACTGTTGGCTCTTATCACACGCTTCGAAAAGCAGCACCCACTCTCGTATAGTTACTACTTAACTAGAAAAGGAAGCTAAAGTGGGATAGATAAGCGAGACTTAAGTGTAAATTGTTTAGAGCTGTTGCAGGAAACCGGAGCATCATATGAATTGTTGATATGGGTGCGTATAAGGACACGCCAAGTATTTTAAGAAAAAGTTAGATAGAAAGAAGTAAACATGTACTTGACTACCCTATGTTGTAATACTACAATGATTTGGTAGATTGGTAGAAATAAACTGCAAGAAACTTTGAACCTTATAAACCCAAAAATGTTTTAGGAAACATCTTTCTTGTACGTTTTTACTAAGATAACAAATACAACGTTGAGAATTTTTTGGAAAATGTTGTCTATTGTTAATTATTTGAATCCCCTAAAACAAACCAAAAACGTTGTTCCTATTATCAAATAGGCTTATGGGAATCTAGTTAACCCTTCAGGGAAACTTTGGTCGCTCATCCAGAACAACATAATATTTCATTGACCCATAAATCGAGTGAGATATGGATCCACCTAATTTCATCATCATCAGAATATAATTTTCTTCAAGTTTTGCTTCTTCATGCCTGATTTCAAATATTGTCGTGCTTTGTTATCATGAGGAATTGTCTCCGGTTATCGATCTTATGCATCTTGCTTCATAATTGCTTATCCTGTTCTCTCAGAGTTACTTCACCAAGCGTAATCTTAACAAAGAATTTGATACTTCTTTAATCTTGGAGCACGATGACAGTATTAACAAAACTGGTCACTCTCAATAACAGGATGGGGAGAAGACTAATTTGGAATGCCAAAATTTTCATAATGGTGGCCTATAAGGTTGACCTGCTTAACAGAGAAAGGGTCAATATTTCAAGCTGAACCAACCCTAAAATTGCTGCCTGTTCTTCAAACCGGGATACAGGTTAAAAGCAAGAAAATGCTGATGCCTAACCTATTTGATTTGTCAATAAACTACGGCTTTTGTAGACAGTGTTATTGTTCTTCGTTATTCTAGGTGGTTAACATTCCATCGCCCAATAACCTAATGTTTCTATGTTGTAGAAACTGAGTCTGGTCAACCATAAGGAAAAGGAAAACTTCTTTTCTGAAATTTCTTCTTAATTTAGACCAAGAACGATAAAAGCTAAAATAACATGTAAAAAAGTGTTAAATAGAGAAGAAAAAAAAACCACTGCACAGTCTCTCTATGATATTTTTCATTGGTCTGGACTACTTGTTTGATGATAGTTTCTTTTTCGTTCTCAGGAGTGAACTATTATAGCCTAAAGGTTTATATAATCTGTATACAAATATACGTACTCAAGTATGAACACAAATATTGTCAAAACATTTATGCCTTCACAGAGATTTTTACGGTAGAATTGGGTTCATAGCCGTCGTTGTGGCTCATGACTTCAACAACCTAACTAAGCTCACTAAGTCAACAATTACAGTACTCATGCTTATTAACTTGACCTACTGATGAAGATTGAGAATTCAGATAGTGGAATGACATGATGCGGAAAAAGGGAAGAAGTTTTCCTGATTTTGAAACGTGCGGTTGTTAACAATTGCCTTTCATCGATGCTGACCGATGTAATATCATAAGAAAAACTTGAAGGAATTTGATATTGTGTGCATGTGATTTTATTCTAATATCCTGTTGCCTACATTATAGGAAAGAAGAACAAGAATAAGTGGAAAATTGAAGAAGCTGCAAGATCTTGTTCCTAACATGGACAAGGTGAACATATCATGTTCTCTCTCTTTTGATATTTCATGATCTGCTGATTAGATATTAACATGGACACATATTGGCGAAGAATTTTACCCGTGGAAAGTTCTCTTCTTTGATCTAGCGCAAGAGCCTCCAATGTTGTAGGCAACAGTACGAGTTATATCAAATTTGAAAACATCGGTTCTACTATTATTGTCGCTACTTCAGATTGTTGCAAGACTACGTCTACTTCACATTCTTTTGGGCCAAGAATTGTACTAGGAAAGTGTTGTGCAGATTATTTGAACACCTTGCCTTTTGTTGATTGCCTAGGGTTAAGTTTAGTGTATCTCCCAAACTTCTGTCAAGTTGGGAAATTTGATAACTAAACTTTAGCCTTTGACAATCACCAAGATGCAAAATTTAACCTTTTCTTTGTCGTTTGCTGGTTTATTTTTTAAGTCAAGATAGGATTCATTGTGATCGAAGCTTTACTGCTAGATGTTGTCTCCTCCTTTTTTGTTTGGGTATGCTGTACATGTTTCCTTAGGCTTACATAACCGTATTTTTTTTTCTTCAGCCCTCATATCAAAGTTGTTCTCCAAGTAATTTCAAGCAGTAGAAGACATGTCTCAACTTCTATCCATGTTACTCTAGCTCTGTCCCTACTGCTTCACACCCTGTTTACTTGTCACAAATCGTTATTGGCGTCTAGAAACCTGCTCTCAAAGTTCCCCACAAGTGATGCTCCCTCGTCACTTTAAATTGGTACAAACCCCTCCTATTGCAATGTCCTCATATCTTATACTACGCTTTCTTGTGTGGTCACTTTGCTATCGTAGCTAGTAGTCACATTTCATCTTATTCAAATTTGTCCACTGCTTCCAACATCTTAAACAATGCACATAGCTGGCCTCTCTATCGGCGTAAAGATTCTTTTTCTCTTAGATAATCCGTGTCATTATTGGAATTAGAGCAGTCCCATCGAGTTCTGTGAATGATGTTATAGAAACAAGGAAAAAAACCCAAATCTTCCCTTACAAGTCTGGAGCTGAAGTGGATACTAAGCATTCATTCAGACTGCGGTAGATATCCTTGACTGGAAAGAATCTCTAGTTAGATGGACATGACTAGAAAAATTGTCTGCAAGAAGGATGAAATTTGATGTTCCTTCCTCCCCCCATCCATCCGCATCTACACTATTTTCTATCCCTGGATCTCAATATTCGTACTGTTTTATATCTTGGGTTTAGGTTATGTGATGTGTGAAAATTTACTTGCAGCAAACTAGCTACGCGGACATGTTGGATCTGGCGGTGCAACATATTAAAGGTCTTCAGACTGAGGTTCAGGTCAGTTAAGTACGAGCATTCTTCCACGACATTCAGATATAGTTTTATTGCTATAATTCATGACTAGTAAGAGTAGGTATCATTTTTTTTCCCCAAATCATCCAGCATAGGATGGATATCTATAATTGGGGCCTTGGGAAATATTTATTCTGAAATACCAAGTTTGGGTTGCAGTTTTGGCAAAGTTAAGCTTTATGCATGCTGTGAGAATTTAGAACTAGATGAACAAGAATTGCAGAAGAAAGAGATGCATAAAGTAATTTGTAGGAGAAATATCAGTATTGGCGAGTATTTATGAATTGAAGAGTTTTAGGTGTTTTCACATACTAGATTGAACCCATCACGCATCTGAGCTGCACATGATATTGTGGGTAAAAGCTAGTCATCCTCTTGACTTGTGAAAAAAGTAGTTAAATTTGCCCCTCATTAAAATATTTATTGGTCATAAAGTTAAGGTTGCCATCAGGGACGTACGTTTTCTGTCAACGGAATTTGCGTTTGGGCATAACGATGACAAACTGTGTGTTTAACAACTCGAGAATCTGGGAACCCATTTAAGGACGTTTAGACAAATATGAAGTCATTTGATTGGATGAAGAATAGCTCAGATACTTGTTTTACTGTCAGTGAACTAAAGATTCTCCTGTGTAAAAAAGCAATCAGGTTGCGCACAAAGGCGACTGTAATTTTTTCCCGTGATCACTGGAGGTGGAAAAAGCTGGCCGGACCCGAGATATTTCAAGTGTCTTCAGTGATATCTACCGAACTTTTCAGTACAAAAGTAGATAGAATTCAACTATTCATTGCACTTTTTGCTGTACGAGTGTGCAGAAATAAAGAAAGTGGTTACATTTGTGTATGTTCACGAGTATCAACTGTTTCCGAAGGTGGCAAATGAGTTCATTGTCACGGGGTTAGCGTGAGCTATCCACTCTTCTTATTTTCATTGTTTTCGTGGCTTCTTTTCCAGAAGCTTAATAAGGAACTGGATAGCTGTACATGCGGGTGCAAGGAGACCATGCAACACTAGCAAAAAGAAGTTTGACCCATGCTAGTACTTAAAGAAACCTAGTTTGATAGAATGTTGCTGACCAAGCTAAGAGAACGCGTCGTTGGATCAGTCAATGTGAAGGGGGAAAAGCCGTATAACCTGGATTGTACATAAGCAGCAGCAGCAGCAGCAAAATAGATGGGTTGTTTGCTTCTTAATTTGTTGGAACAAAATGTACGTACATGATAGATAAAAACGTGTATTCTACTTGTCATCAAGTTTTGACGTGATTGTTGGGTTTTTGGGTTTTCAGGATTCTCGGTACATATATTTTGAGCTACTCGTAATTAATTTTTGGTGTTTAGACTAATAACCCTTTCAACCAATTGTTAAACTTTGGAACATTGTAGCCAAGTGAGGTGTCTTTGGTGTTACCTTCCCATCTCATAGCTAAAATATACTGGGGGATGGTCACTGCCTTTCTTGTTACTCATAATCGACCTGTCTGATGGTGGATTAAATGCTAAATATCCCTTATGGATACTGCTATCTGTCAAATATGGTCCAATGTTGACCACGGAACGTCCACGTCCATCTGATGTGCCGTAGTTTTTGTGGGAAGATTGCAGAATCCTTGCCTTGGGTAAGTTTCTATCTTTGAAGATCAAGGAATATAATTCCCTAAGGTGACTAGTTTTAAGATAGTTGATTCACACAAGGAGGAGATTATTAACTTAACTCTCCAAAAATACCCATGTAATTATAACATGCTTAGTTTTGATCTTTTATCGTACTCGTCCAAAACTTCCTCTCGAATGCGTTCTAACTTCAAACGATATTCTAGCTGTGTCCCAATCCAGCAACTTCTACCTCTAAGTTGAACCGGCATGCGCTCTCCGCCAAGCAGAACATGGCTGTCTATGTTGAACACAGGTGTTCCGTCTATAGACCCACCGCAGCATGGCAGAACATGTTTGGCTTCCAGGTTGCAATCTATGCAGCGTGCAATAGTGACCTGTTAGGCTGCCATTAATCGCTTCCAACATTGCCATCACTGCACCCATCGCGGGCTTCGGGCCACCAAAATGTCTATTGCTGTCTCATTCCCGAAATTTTAGCCGTCCCTCCGCACAGCAAACCTCTCGCTTTAGAGCCGCGCATGATCGTGCGCCTGCGACACAATTGATAAGCAGTGCCGGATCTTTTTTGTCTCTAGGGCCTGAGGACTTCACAAAAAATAGAAACTTACTAAAGATAGGATACTAAATAAATGTACAAATGATGCGCTCACTGAAACAACGAAGGTTGTTCTTACAATGCAACGAATACAAGTAAGGTAATGTATGAGATTTTCTATCGATACAAGACGGATCATCTGAGAAACTTGACAAAATGAGAGAAAAGGACAAGTACATTACAGACTCAGTTTTCCTAAGCCTGGTTTTGTTTGTGAATTTGACGACCCATTTCTCTTCTTTTATACTTGCTTGTTAATAATCGTCCTTTCTTTTGTAACCGTCCATTTCTATCTTTATTGAGAATATTTTTTCAAACTTCACAATCGGTTGTTTCTTGCTAACACCTGTTCTTTACATGCAGCTCGTTCACTGACCCCTTTCCATGATCGTTTTGATAATGTTGACAGTGGTCCGGCCCAAGAACCGTTTATCAGATGCTGCTGTCGATTTTTCAGCCTCGTCCCCATGTTGACCACTACCACTGATTACTTGCACTCGTTAACGGCTGTTCCCTTTGCACGACCTATTCAAATTTTGCTTCCCGCATATTTATAGACCTGATAAATGGGTATACCCGCCGGGTCTGGGTAAAACTTGGTCGATTCCAGGTTTAAATAGGTCGGGTATATGTTACCCAGTTTTTCCCGGGCAGGCTTTTCTACTAAAATACCAATTTTTAATTAATTATTTTTCTAATAAAACAAATTTTAATTGCATCATTTTGCCATATTTTAATAGCCAAGTCATTCTTGAATGTTTCATATTTTTCTTCTCCATCAAAATTCAATACACAACGAGCATCAAGATCGACTGAAGGTCACAACATAATCCACCATTTATACATCTAATGAACAAAATAATTAACACAAATTACAAAGAAATAACAAAATCATTCATAGAAACAGTATAAACTAAAGTTCAACCCAAGTTGATACAATCTAATTAGTTTAATGGCTTGATGTTATTGTAGTAACAATATCTAATTGGTTCATTAGCATCAAGCCAAACTAAAATGGGGTTGAAAGAAGTAGAGGGGGTTTTAAGGTGACGAAGTGGAAATGGCCGCCGTTAGATCTGCAGTTGAAGTGGCCGACGGTAATCTGCGGTTGAAGTAGCCAGCGGTAGATTTGCGATTAAAGTGGCCAGCGGTAGATCTGCAATGGAAGTGGTCACGATTGACGGTGTCAATGGTAGTAGATCTACGAAGGTGCATTGACGGCGAAAGTGGTTGTGCGGACTGCATGTGGTCTAAGGGGAAAAAGGCTACGGCAGAGGTGCGGATCTGCGACGAACAGTGGAAAGAGATAGGGGGAGGTGCGGATTCGCGATGTTGAGGACTATGGACTATGGAGTCTAGTTGGTGGTGACTGGTGACCGTCGTGTGGGTTTTGTCTGGAATTGACAGTCTGAGAGTGTGAGAGAGAAGGAGAGAGAAAGAGAACGCGGTGGTTGGATGAGAAAAGAATAAAGTGAGAACGAAGGGCAAGAAACCCTAAAACCATTTATATAGCACAAAATCCGGGTAAATCCGAGTTACCCATACTCGACCTAAACCTACCCAGAAATTACGGGTCCGTCCGGATACGGGTCAAATTTCAACGGGTCTCCTATATATGTACTCGTACCCGCCTTTTTTGAGCAGATATGGGTAGATCCGCGGGTCCGAGTAATATTTTGCCAGGTCTACATATTTGCATCAATTTGTTTGTCTTTGTCATACCGCAATTGGTAACTGGCGATCTAATAGTAAACGCAACAGTCGTGCTTGCTTTCGCATATTTTTCAAGGCACTTTCCATGGTCCTTAGCGCTCCACGTTTCTATGCTTTTATTAGCTATCATAAAAATATTTATGATGCCAACATTGCCTCCCTTAACTCATACGACGTGTGTAATAGTGTGAGTTAATTCCTGATTTGACTCAACTTCTGGCGTTTCAACTATTAACCGTCTTAATGAGGTTGAGTTCAAACTAAACTTTAATGCCCACTTGTTTTTAAGCTGGTTTTTTGTCGACATAATTTCATATCTCCCCTTTTACAAAACCCCAAAGCCCTTATCAATTCTTTCTCTGTAAGTTTCAAGAATTATCGGGAAGAAGAGAATCATCCCAAGAGGAGAAGAAGGTGATGGGGTTACTTGCCCCCTAATCCTCAATGGGGTGTTGGCGCTCTTATGGCTCATGTTTAACCCATCGATACTCGCATTTTGATTCCATCGAAAAACGCCCAAAACCCATCAGCACCAATATTTTGGGTCCTTCTTTTAGGGTTAAGCCCCGATCTTTAAAGGGGTACCCAATTGATGATTCAGAGAAGCTACTATTAAGCTCGCCCTACCTGAATTGGAAGGGTTGGCATCAATCCGGATAGCCGATTAGGTCCTGGCCAACTCTCGTTCATGCCGATTGGGGTTTGTGGGTTGATCGTTCATCAATTTCTTTTGCCGATCAATCGAGGCAGTAATGTATTTACAAATTAATTCATATGTCTAAAAATCCTCCTAACTTAGATCGATGGCTTTTATCCTAATCTTTTTGTTTTTGGTCGACTACTACTAATGTATCATGTTAAGGACCAAAATGACTACCATTTTTGCCTAGCAGGCCTCTTGCCAATTGATAATCACCCCAACGCATTAACCAATCATAACCCTATCGGTTTATCCCTTTATCTTTCCACCTCAAAGTATTTCGAAACTTTTGAGAGGTGTTTCATGAAATCGCGTTCCATACACGCTGATACCTCACTTGATTCGAAAGAGTTGGCTCTTTTGCTTTGGATGTGGCCGTCTCGTCATGTCTTTTGTGTATCGAGCCTGTCTTTAACCAGGGAATATATGAATTTGGCTGTTAGCTTGGCTCATGGCAGGGAATATGTGCTTGCACCTTTGTTGCTAGGTAGTCTGTACAGGGCTATGTCTACGATGGTGGGTAAGAAGATACATTGGAGTATTGATGGCCTCTTTTGGTTAGTTCAGTTGTGGCTTCAAGCCTATTTTTCGGAGTTCACTCCCTCAATTCCCCCTCAGCCTGATATCTCTTCTTCAACCTATGAACATCATCTCTCTTAAAACTTCATTCTTTTATATCTTGTTTCCGTTTCTTTTTCGATTTCTCCCATATCAAGCGTTCACATCCATTCCTTTCCAAGGAATTTAGACCTATTTGGTTTAGGACTCTTCCTACTGATATAAACGAAGGGATATCTATAGAGGCACATGACTTTACGCACATGGTATAGGCTAGCTTCTTGTGTGGGCATTTCCTCTATGTAGGCAGTCAAATTACTAACTCACCATCGAGAGTTTGTAGCTACGAACGATACACCCTATCTCAATTTGGCCAGCAATTTGGATTGATCCAAGTAATTTCGGTCCCTTTCTTTATTGAGAATGGTTTTTGGGGGGTGAAAGAAAGACTTCAGAGAATAATTCCAAACCACATTATGGCAATAGACATAGTAGACATAGACATTGACATATCGATGGACAACTTTACTATATCGAATTTTGCTATCCATACTACGGAATCAGTCCATCCTTTTGATGCATGGTACCAGGATAACTTTTCCAAACTATACGACGGCATCAAGTATATATGTTGATTACATGGTTCTGTCTTGCCCCAGATAGTCCACATCGACCATGAATTTTATTTTGGTTTTTAATATCGATTTAAACTTTTGGCATCATTTTCTTATTATACTTTGGTTCTATCGATATAGGAAGAAGCAGCAATCCCAACACTCCACAGAAAAGAAATAAATCTCCTTCTGGAGAATATTCTTTACAAGTGCGGGCTAAAATAGGAAAATAACCTGTCATTGAGTCTTCACCTGAAGAGCCTATAACTGATGAGGCTACAGATGATTCTTCCCAAGAATCATCGGTAGAAGAAGAGACTGCAGAGGTCGATGTAATTGAAGAAAAAGAAGAAGAAGGAGGAGGAGGAGGAGAAGAAGAAGAAGATAATGATGATGATGTACCTCTCATTCAGAGGCAGAAAGAGATCCGGGAGAATATCAAGAAAACAAAGCAAGCCTTCGATGATTCTGCTTCAGATCCTCAATTGACAGAACCGATATAGGTTGTCCCTTTAAACATAATTTCTCCGGTTCAAATTTCTTCAGCCCTCATCACTGTACCAACATCCCTGAGTGCTCCAAAACCAAGTAGGACCTTTTCTGCCAATTATTGTTTTACCAATGACAATCATTCAAGAAGGTTCAGATTATTAGACTTGCTTTGTCCAGCTAATGAAAGTACTAGACTAGCTAAGAAGTTAGCTACTAAAACAAGGACTCCTGCTAATCCGAGGGGAACACCCGAAGAGACTGAAGAGATCGTTATCACTTTAGCTGATCAATATAAAGATCCTCTGACAATCCAGACTGGCGCTGGCGCGGCTACGCTTAAGCCCAAAACTACTTGGAAAAAGAGTATAGCTCGTAAGATCCATTTCAGTGGAAGGACTATGACGCTGAAGGTAAATTTTTTTCTTTTCCTGATTTATGCATCAATTGTCCTATCCTATCTCTTACCCCTTTCTTAGGATTTGGGTGGTATCACCATCAATTTGACTTAGGAAAAGTATGTGCAAGAGGGTACCCCCTCAAGTGACAATGTTTGTTCAGACATTCCTACTGACATACCAACTAATATAGAAATTGTCAGTGGTAAGGGTCGTTCAATTGCTGTTACTGATCAACCTCCACCTCCACCTCCACCTCATCGGGTTTGTTGGTTTCCAACGCATTCTATATTGCGGCAACTCATATCTTGTTTTGATTTATACAAGGCAGTAATGAGTCATGGGATATCCAAGGTGAAGATGACTAGTAATCATCATTCTAATCGGTCAAAAAATGCTCCATCAACCACCTTTCCAATCCCTGAGACTCATCTACCGACTAAGGTTATTTCACCTTTAGTGGCAAGTACAATTAGGGATTCAGCATCGACTCCTTTGTCAGCTGTCCAAACAACCACTATCTCAACAATGCCTGAGCCGTTGTCTAACCCAACTGTCCCAAGTTCCCTATCGATTGCCCAAACAATAGAAAAAGTGACAAAAACCCTGATTACAAAAGGACCAAGCCTTTCTGTGCCAACTTCCCAAGATATTAGTCAAAAGTTCGACCAACTCCAAACAGCTATCAGCACTTTTTCTGTGCCCCTTATGACGACATCGACTTCAGCCTCAAGTGTTGATGCAACTGCAGTTCTAAACGTATTCAAGAGCATACTTAGTAATCATTTTTCAGATGTTTTGGCAAATGAGGATGCATTGTCAAAGATAAATGAATTAATCGACACCTTGACCAATAATACGTCTGTGCTGAACAGTGCTCAAGCAAAGTTTATCACTACTTTCAAGTTATAGATTCTGCTTGTATCTTCTTCTTGAAAACATGGCATGGGCATCCGGTCGAGTATCCATGTAGTGGATAAAGATATTGATGCCTTAAATATGAAGATCCAGGAAAGACATCAAGCTAACCTATAGATCTCCAAGAATATCGAAGAAATTGAAACTGAAAGGAAGGATTAGAGATTAAAATGGCTGCTTTAAACCAAAAGGAACAGGGTTTGCTCAAACGACAAGGCACAATATACCAGGAGGCAGTAGATCTGGCTAAAGCCCAGTGAGAGCCCTTGAAAAAGCGAGCGAAGGCTCGTGCCCAACTTGCTTTCACAGATCAGATAATTCCCAAGGCTGAAGCACAATGAAGAGATATACAAACTAATTTTGATGTTTAACCTTATTTGCCATTGTTCTGTTTTATAATTTCTTTTATTAAGACGATCTTTTTTCTTTTAATCAAATTATTCCCTTCTAGACCACTATTTTAATTTTACAGTAATCTGGTCTCGTCTTGCATTCCGTAGTTTTTACCAGGCTAATGCAGTCTATCTCTGTCGATCAGCTCAATTCCCTCCCACATAGAAGGAAGATATTTCTTTAAGTATTGGCCGCTAATGGGTTTGGCGTGTAACCTTCCAAAGATTCAACCACTAAGCTCCTTCTTAAGACTTTGTGTACTTGAAAAGGTCCTTCCAAATATGGGGACCATTTTTCAAATTTTGGGTCTTTTGATCCTATCGGAAGAATAGTCTTCCGTACCAAATCCTTTTCTTCAAATGACTTTGGCGAAACCTTTATGTCGTAGGATTTACTTATTTTTAACTTTGAGCATGTAACTTATCCAGAACATCCAATCAATGATCATCTAGATATTCCAACTCAATTGCCATGGCTTCATTATACTCTGTCACATGAATATTATTTTGTATGGCTACTCGAAACGATCTTACTATTATTTCCACTGGCAATACATTATCATGTCCAAATGTTAAAGCATATGGAGTTACTCCTGTGCTAGACTTTGGGGAAGTTTGAAATGCCCACGGGACCTCAGACAATAATCGGTACCAGTCACCTGGGGTATCTTAAATTTTCCTTTCCATGATGTGCTTGATTGATTTGTTTGTAGCTCCAGCTTAGCCATTTGCTTGCGCATAATACATGGTAAATTTCACTATTTTAAATTTATATTCTTTAGCAAACTCAAGTATTTGCCTCCAATTAAACAATGCCTCTACTGTCCGTAATTGTTTGAGGTACCCGAATCGATGGATTATGTTTTTCTTGATGAACGTAATGACGCTTTCTTGAGTAACCTTTTTCATCGGTTTGGCTTCAATCCACTTTGCAAAATAATTTGTTGCTACGATAATGAAACCATGTTTCTTGGATGAAGTGGGATATATTTGGCCTATCAAATCCATGGCCCATCCTCAGAAAGGCCATGGTTTTACTACTGATTGCAATCTATACAAGGTGCGTGATAAATTATGCCATGCTTTTGGCAAGCTTGGTATCGTTTTCCATATCTGATGCAATCCTCCATTATGGTATAATGACCATTTCGTCTAATCAGCCACATCATTTTCACACCTGCTTGATGAGCACCACAAGTACCCTCATGCATCTCAGCCATCACCTGCATAACTTCTTATTTCCATAAATACCTTAATGCGAGCCGTTTTGGCGTTCGTTTAAACAAATCACCATCTACGATAAAGTATTTAGCTGCTTGCAACTTTATTTTTGTCTCTACCTTCGACCGAGGGTTCTGTAAAAATTGGATAATGAGCGTTCTCCAATCATCTTGAGCTATATTTACTTGGTTAACCATTTCCAATTGTTTATACCTGTCGCCAATTAATGGCAAGTGCTTCGATACTTTCACCCATTGTTCACTAACTCCATCTAAGACTCTTAAACCGGAAGCCTATTGAGCCATAGCGTTGGCATTCCCGTTATCCAATCTTGGGACGTGGGTTATAGTCACATCATCAAACTCTACTAATAGATATGAAGCAGCACTGAAATACATTTCCAGACCAGAAGCATTACACTTGAATTGCCCAGTCAATTTTTTTACCACCAACTGAGAGTCTCCAAATATTTTAACCGTTGTTAAATGCATATAGAACAATATTTCTATACCGATAATCAAAGCTTCATATTCTGCTTGATTATTTGAGCAGTCTTTTTCAATTTGGAAAGCAAATTGATAAACATTTCCCATGGGTGAAATCAATAATATTCCCGCTCCAGCTCCTTGACTGGTTTTTGACCCATCAAACATCATTTTCCAAAGAATGATGACGACAAAATTATCCCCTTCTTGATTTCATTGCTTGGATGATCAGCCAAGAAATCAGCTAGGGCTTGTCCTTTCATGGCCTTTTTGAGGAATGTAAGTTAGGCTATACTCTATCAGAGCTAAGAGCCATTTACCCATTTTCCCTCATAGGACTGGTCTTGATAGCTTGCATTTTATTAAATCGGTTTATGCTATAACTAACACATCAAAAGGCAGTATATAGTGTCGAAGCTTAATTGCAGCAAAATACAAAGTTAAACATAGTTTTTCTATAATGGAGTACTTTTGTTCAGTTATATTCATACCTCAGCTAAAGTAGTAAATAGCTTGTTCAAAGCCTTGATTGTTTTCCTGATCTAGTAAACTGTCAAGCGTTGACTCTGAGATTGATACATATAGATTCAGTGGCTTTTCATTTCTCGATGGCATCAAGACTAAGGGCTTGACCATATATTTCTTTATCGACTGAAATGCTTGCTGATGTTCTGCTTCCCAACGATATTCGGTATCTCCTTTTAGCCCTAGCAAAGTCGAGAAAGCTTTTGTTTCTCTGCTAGGTTAGCAATGAATTGACGTAAGAAATTGACTGGAGTCTAAGGTGCTGAAGTTCTTTCTTATTCGAAGGGGTGTGGAATTTATAATAGCCTTTACTTTATTTCTATCGATTTTGATTCCCTTTTGGTGAACCAAAAATCCTAGAATGTTTCCTTTAGAAACCTCAAAAGCACATTTCAAAGGGTTCATTCTTAGATTATGTAATCTCATCCTTATGAAGGCATCTTCTAGGTGTCGTATATGTTCTTGATGGTCATTTGACTTGATACATCATCAATGTACACCTCTAAGAATTTTCCAATCATATCATGAAAACTTAAATTCATTGTTTGATACGTAGCCCCGACATTTTTTTTAGGCCAAAGGGCATTAGTACCCACTCAAATGTCCGGATTGCTCCAGGGCACCTAAAAGCTGTTTTATGAATATCTTCATCCTTCATAAAAATTTGATTATATCCAGCATTTCCATCCATTAATGACATGATTTTTTTTAGATGCCGAATCAACTAGTAAATCGACAATAGGCATAGCATATTGGTCTTTAGGAGTTGCAGTGTTTAAATTTTTTAAATCAATGCATACCCTTAACTTACCATTATTCTTCAATAAAGGAACAATATCGGACATCCTTTAACATACTTGGCTGGCCGAATGAACCTTGCCTTGATCAGTCGCTCAATTTCCTCCTTCACTAATAATGTCACTTCATTCGACATCTTCTTGGGTGCTTGTAGAAATGGTCTGAATCCCTGCTTGATCGGCAACCTATGTTCCACCTGCTTTTTGTCGAAATCAGGCATTTCCCCATAGCTCCACGCGAAGCAGTCCCTATAGCTTTTGACTAATTCTATGATCTATTTTTGAACTTCTTTTGGCAAATGAGCACTAAAGAAAATAGGCCGTGGATCGGCCTCTCTACCCAAATTTGCTTCTACCAAGGGATCTTGTGTTTTCGTTTTCAAATCATCCAACTTTGCCAGAGCTAGCCTAAGATCCTGACCAGATTCCATCCCACTGATCTTCTTCATCGTCTTCTATACACTCTGTTCAATCGATAGAAGATAATTTCGCCAATTGCTTCTCCATGGTATAGATCATTAACTTTTTTGAAGGTCGCTTTTAGTGCATCTTCTCATAGTTTAGCTTTATCTATCTTTGGCCGTTGTCTGCTCTATTTCCCACTTTTTGACATTTCCTTTACTTCATTGACTATCGACAGCAGAAGCATCCTTTAGCTCCTGCCGTCTTCTACATTTTTTCCATATGTGGCTATAAATCAACAATCATCTTCGTGTCTGTTTAGCAAAGATCTTCTGCTACCCGGTCCAACCACAGAATCAACACCCTGACCACACACCATTATTCCATCCTCATCTAAAACCAATGGTTCTATTCCATGTTGGTAAAATTTTGCCTCTAAGCAGTTTGAAATGGCAAAAATGGCTTATCGTCAGCCCAGACCAACTCGATCACCTTCTTCCCGTCCTTTTCTTCTCTCCAAAATATTAAAACATGATAAAGGGATGACGATATATAGTTATTGACATGTATCCAGTACCTTCCAAGCAAAGCGTTAAAGCTTGATGAGGAGCTAATTATAAAAAATAGGGATATCTTTGTCTTCTTCCTAACTATGAGTTCTCGGGACTACACCTTTTTGGCTTCGAGATACCCCCAGCAAAATTACAGACCATAACTTCGGATGGGATTAAATCTCTCTCATCCTTGCATAACTTCTTTAACATTTTAGTAGGCATAATGTTTATTGCGGCACCATTGCCGACTAAGAATCTGGCCACGGATTGGCCATCCATCAGCGTGGAAATGAACAAGGGCTTCAAATGCTTTGTCCTTTGTGGGTCTGGTCTTTTTAAAATGACCCGATTCCCGTGATTGATAACGATGCCCTTACTAGAATGATTCTACTCCAGTTGATCGAGCGTATGTTTTTTCTTTTCAAGCACAAAGTTGTTTGGCGTTGGTGTTTTAATATCCTCCACATCTTCTTCTACATTCTGAAGTGATTTCTTTTCTTTTGCTTAAAAAAAAAGGGTCATAATAACCACAATATTGCAATCAATATTAACTTCAGGTTCACCAAAGAACAATTTCCTCTTTATTTTAACTTCTTTGTCTTCCATAGCCATTTTACCCTCTTTTCTTTCCCTTTTTTTTACCTGGAGCATCTGTCTTTTGTTCCCTGTCAACCAATGGCTCTTTAACTTGCTTGAATCTCCAATTTGAATCAATATCGTTACCTTACTTTCGACCATCATATGGGAATTGCTTCTTCGGCTCCTTTTCATTGTGCAATCCCAACGGTGTTTTGGCATTCAACCTCTCTCGTCCAAGTCCATTTCTTTCTCTCAAGTTGAGCTTGTTAGAGTTCTAACTCTTTTCGCATTATAGCAGCAAACCTCCTTTGTACCCTCCTTTTTTCTATCCTGCTCAAGTCTTGATAAGTCTTTGAAAACGAAACTTTTTCTTGACCGACTGTGTGCCAATGATTATTGGGTGACACTTTAGGTTTTAGCATTCTTGTCCCTCCCCCATATTTTTATACCATCCTGATCTCACCTCTCTGTCCAGCTGTTATAGGATTTTTGCCCTTATAATTCACATATTTGGGGTCAAATGGTTCGAATCTTGGTTTCATCATTCTCGAGCCAAAGTGACCGGCCTAACATTATTCTGATAGATCACAGGATTAAACATATTTGGCTGTCTAAAGCTCATACTTGGCTAATTTGGGAAATTTTGTCCCTCTTGACCCATCTTTTGATAACGTCCTTTTACCATTTTCTTTCAGGTCTGATTTTCTATCGCCCATTCTTTTGCCACATCCTTTTTGACCATTCTTTTAAAAAACCACAACTTTGGCACATTGGTTCTCCGATAGGCCCAATCTTGGATACGTATGTTTCTGATTTTAGCGACATGCTCCCTTTATTGGAACTAGCCTCTTCGTCAGCCCATATAAATCTTTCTTTCTTCTTGCTACTACAACCAATACTTCTTTTCGTACTAGAATCAAAACTCTCTTCTTCTAACATCAACTTTTATTCTGCTTTTTTGCTGTCAATGTTCCTCTTCAAAGGTTTCCTTACTTTAAAATTGTCTCCCTCTAAACTTTCCTCGTCACTCGAGCATTCGATCGGATTATAGTCAACCGATACCATATTGATGTCGAGTGCCATCTCTGGGAAAGGATCCCTGTCAACCTCCATCACTTTTTTATCCTTATCAACAAATTTCTAAAGTCTAGCTTCAATTTGATCATGCATAACATTACGAAAAATAACACAATTATTAGTATTGTGACTTATGGTATTGTGCCATTTACAAAGTTTAATTTTCTTATCCTTTGGGACCACAAGAGGACATGGAGCCGAATGAATTTTATCTTCAGAAGGTAATAAAAAATCTGGTCTGCTTGATTTATATCGAACGAATATTTCCTTTATGCGGGCGATGGATTCAGCTCATTAGGCTACTTTGAAGGTAAGCTGATAGGACTCCTAACTTTAACCAATGGCTTGAAAGTGACTTGTTTCTTTTCGACCATTTTTGCAACATCTATTTCCAAGTAGACGTGATCTTGAAAGTGGGTTCCCACCGATGAATTCTTCTTGACTTGTTCCTCTCTTAGCAATGTCTCACATTGAGCCACCCTAGAGGATAGTTCAAAAACGTTTCTGAACTCCATTCCCTCAAACTTCTTTCTAATTTCAAGATCTAAACCACTCAGAGCCAGGTTTGCCAAATCTGATTCGGGCATTTGGCAATGAAAATTATTCTTGGAAGCCTTAAATCTTTCCAAAATTATTCTACACTTTCCTTTGAAAATTGTTTTAATCTAGCCAGAGCGGCCAGGGAAATTTCTGGTTCCATCTTGAAGAATTGCGCAAGGAATAGATCTTCCATGTCTCTCTAAGAGAACACTGACTTTGGAAGTAGATTTGTAAACAACGAGAAGCTACTCTAGTCAGTGAATATTGGAGCCATCATAATTTGACCCATTCATGTTGACCAAAATCCCCACATTAGAAGGTAAACCTCGCGATATGCTTAATGGTCGATTGGTTCCCTTCACCATGGAATAGGCTAAACTCTAAGACTTTTACTCCCCTCGGCATCTCCATTTGGTCAATCTCATCAGGGTATGATTTTCTATATAGAGGCCTGTCAATAGGCCTCCACCCTTGACCCACACGTACTTAGTGGAACTCATGAAAAGGTTGGGCCTCGAACCTATAACCCAACCCTTCTCTATCATTTAGTTGAATGACACCAGTCGCTTCTTCAAACATAGGGTTTACGAATCGAGTGGTCCTCTCTTGATTTTTTCTATGAGGAGAAGCATAAATACCTCGATTCCTTGACCGCCATTGTATTGACCAAGTCCATTCCTTGGAAGTTTAATGTTGTTGGGCCACGTTGCAGGACTTTTAAGTCTGTTTATGCTCGTGCCTTCTTTTACTTGGCCCTGGCTCCCCTTCATTAGTAGATACAGGAATGTTCCAACCAGATTCATATGGGTGACTCAAACTCAACCCATTTGTCTATTTTATAGCGCTCTCGATCCTCATGGGAGAAGTATTTGCCTCCACCGGGTCAGTTTAGTAATTGACGGGGGCTTTTCCCTTTTGCATGTTCGAACCCACTAATCTAACGATAAAGGATGTCTATTTTTGGTTTTTTTCTGACAAATCTTTATTTATTTTCCTTTTAGAGGCATTTCTCTTCTCTGACAATCATCTCACGTCGTCTACTATCTTAGAACTAGACTGATTTTTATCATCCAAACTTTCGCCATTAATGGCAGTTGGGGTTTCAATGCCATTATTGGCGCTGTGCAATCTTACAGCATTACACGTGTCCTTGGCATAGTTTCCCTTTTAGCTATTAGCGTCTTACTAGGCATGCCAATGTTTGCACTGCTGGGCAAACTCACTATCGATCGTGCGCCTGTGACATAACCAATGAGCAGTGCGGATCTTTTTTACCTTTAAGGTCTAAGGAGTTCACTAAAAATGGAAACTTACTAAAGATAGGGCACTAAACAAACCTACAAAATGATGCACTCACTGAAACAACAAAGGTTGTCCTTACAATGCAACTAATACAAGTACGATAACGTATGGGATTTTCTTATCGATACAAGACAGATCATCTGAGAAACTTGACAAAAATGAGAGACAAGATACGAACATTACAGACTCGATTTCCTTAAGCCTAGTTTTGTTATGAATTTGATGACCCCTTTCTCTATTGTCTTTCTCTTCTTTTACACTTGTTTGTTCATAATCATCTTTTCTTTTGTAACCGTTCATTTCTATCTTTATTGAGAACTGTTTTCTAGACTTCATAATTGGCTGTTTCCAGCTGACACCTGTAGTTTGCATGCAACACGTTCACTGACCCCTTTTCATGAGCGTTTTGATAATGTTGACAGTTGGTTGCCCTAAGAACCGTTTATCAACCGCTGTTGTCAATGTCTCAGCTTCGTCCCTATGTTGACCACTACCGCCGATTATCTTGCACTCGTTAACGGCTGTCGGTAACTGGCGATCCATTAGTAATCGTAGCAGTCGTACTTGCTTCCGCATATTTCTCAAAGCACTTTCCACGGTCCTTAGCATGCCACGTGTCTATGCTTTTATTAGCTATCATAAAAATATTTATGCCGCCAACACACACGCACCCCAGATACTATTTTCAATCACCTTGCCATTTGGGACCCTAAAAATCATTGGACTATTGATCATTTTCTTGAACAATAATTTCTCATGGCACTTGATAGTCAGCCACCCACTAACTCCATCAAGGGTTGTCCTTATATCGAAGACGTTGAACTTTATTGAACTCCCATAGTGTCAAGATATTGCCTTGTGACCCTTATGATGGAAATGACAATCATAAGGGGCACTTGCTATGTTTAGCTTGTTATAACTTTGATCTTCGACTTCCATTGGGTCTCTGATCCCATAACTTGTCATGTGTTTTCTACCATCCTCAAAAAGGCCACCCATCAATGATTTCAGAACCTACCACCCAATTCCATCAGTGCACGTGCTTAACTACCGATAAGTTCCGCTCCAACTTCCTCCAATCGTCAGTTGCACCACAAGATTTGAACCCATATTTTGCCATCATTCAAGGTTAACCTGTATCTCCTAAAGCTTGTTTGCAACATTAGAAAGATCCACAAAAGTATAAGTTTTGTCAATTAACGATCAATACTTGTCCTACGATCTTTATTACAATATTACATAGTAATATAAGACCTAAAGGAAAACTAACTAATTGCTTGGCTTATCTAGCAGGATTCGGCTACAATCGACTGAGCTTCTCCTTAGATCTTACCTCCTATACCTTGTGGAATCCTGGAGAGTGGACTCCAATTTTTTCGCTAAAAAACTTAGCTTTCTTAAAGCTTCTTCTGGGAGAGTAAAGAATAAAAAGAACAAAAAATGTCTTCTTATAACCTGAAAAAAAAAAAAAAGTGAGCCTCGTACTAATCATACTAGGAATATGTTTCTATCTGAATCTGGTGGCATGGAGGGAAATCCTAAATGATTTCTTCTTCTGGCTATAATATATTCGAGAATCATAAGTTTATAACCATGACTTATTAATTACAGTTAACACCACTAAATAACTATAATCACACTCTAGTCTGTAAATTATTATTCAAGCCCTTATTACTACTTATCTGCATAATTTCCATCTACAAAATATTCATTAATGTATTGAAATAAAGTGTATGTAGCTCTGAAACATTTAAATCTAATCCTTAAATACCTAATTCATAACCTTCATCTTCATCATCTATTGATTTAACAAATTAATCAACCTTTTAGTAATATACCTTACGAAAAAGAAGGAATTGACTTATGCAAATACGATATTTCAAAAGAGAATGCAGAACTTTATGAGAATGAATAATGTTCTCAACATCCATAACACGCATTTTCCAATAGCCAAGGTTTTGATCATTATAAAATAATTGCACTCATTAGAATATCAAACCAATGCTTTAACATCCCGAAAATCCAAAACATTAGACACTCGCTCGATGACTTATACTAAGACAATAATACCCTCAACCTCAAAACCAAATAATACCACAAACTGTTAGAGCAACTAAACTATCAATTGATGTATCACCCTCAGTGTACATACATAATTAGTAAACTGAAAGGGCTTGAAGCTAAGCTCGCTATTATGAAGTAGATTGTGCAAGGAGTACAATCTGGTATATTGTCAATATAATGTAGTGGAAGTGTGATGGATTATAGTTTGATTTGATTTGTTTTATATGCATTGAATTTAAAGTGAGTAAGTTTAGTTCAGTGAGCTTTGTACTAGCTAAGTCATCGTTTATGAAGTTCTGAAACGGTTAGAAAGCAAGTGATTGCCTAGTAGGTTTGTGCTTGGCGCTAAGATTTGAAATTAAATTGTTATGTTCAGGTATTCATGGGATATTAATATGGGTTGGAAGGCTAGACGTGGCTCGGCTACTATATTGGTAGTTATCAATGTTATGGAGTGAAATCGTAATGCCTAGACGTTATAAGTAATAAGAAATCCGAGATTAAATTTCTTTTAATAAGGGGAGAACCTAATATCTAGGTCTGCAATTGGGCTTACGGTCAATTGTGATATGTTAGTTAGACTTTCAGCAATAATTATGTATAAAATGAGGTTCAATGTTTAGCAACGAGTAAGGTATAAGTGGAGATAGAGTGAAACATAGAGATCATTTTATACTATTTTAATGACTGTAAACATGTGAAAAATTATATTTAGCATGACGGAACTTGCGATGTAGAACTATTGATATTTGAAGTGTATATTGAAGGATATTGTGATGGGACATAATTTGGAGCAACAATCTAAGAAACATCAAATTTCGAGGACAAAAGTCTTTTAAGATGGGGAGAATGTAACACCCCGTACTTTTCGAATGTGTTAGAGATAATTATCTATTGGTAAAAAAAATAAAATGACAATAAATTTGAGCAATACTCAGAAATTAGTAGAGTATGAAAGGTTAAAATGATTTTGCGGTCAAAATGTAATTTTGAAAAGTTTTAGGGTCATTTTGTAAATATGAAAACTTTGGGGGCTACTTTGCCATTTTGAAAATTAGGTATGATATGTATCAAGATTTTAGGAAAAATTGTCTAGGATTGGCCACCTCCTAATTATTTTACTAGTGACTAATGGAATTTAATTATAAATTAATGGGAAGTTAAATCTTTAGGAATTAAAGAAAAGAAAAAAAATAGAGAAAATAGGAAATAGGAAAAGAAAGAAACTAAGAAAGAAAACAGAGAGGGGAGGTTTGGGCAGGGGAAGAAATTTGTGAGAGAGAGAGAGAGAGGAAGGGGGGAGGGGAAGTAGTGGAAATTTGAGGAATATTTCTTCAATGCAGTCTTTCCTTTTTATTTTAGTGGTGTGTTGTCACGTTGTGCGTAGCGTGATGTTTCAGGGGTGGGGTTGTGGGTGCAGTTGTGTGTGGTATGGGAGGTGTTAGTGTGTGTTAGTGTGAGTGCAATTGGGTTGTGCATGGTGTGTCAGTGTCTGTTCAGTGTGTGATTGCTCTGTGTGTGTGCTTCGAGTGGTGTGGGTGTGTGTTAATGTTTGCCTTGTAGGTGTAGTAATGCATTTTAAGGTGTTTTTAGGTGTGTAGCAGTATGTGTGTGAGGGGTGTGTCCCTTGGGTTTTGGCATAGAGGTGCGGTAGAAGATAGGTATGCATTTTTAGGGTTTTTAAATGTGTGTTTAATTCGATAAAAGGTGAATAGTGGCCGTAATTGTCACTAAAGGGAATTTTTAGGCAGTCATGAATCCTAATTTTTAAAAATTGTTTTGAGAATATTTCAGTCAAGTGCCAAAAAAAGACCCCTTGACGTACACCGGGGAATGTTTTAGAAATTTTCTTTGTCTACGAATGACGCTAAATTAGTATATCGGGGAAAATGAGTTCTCGATTAACTTAGGCCCCGTTTGACAAAATTTTTTTCCCTCTTTTTTTTTTCAGTTTTAAAAACTGAAAAAAAAGAGCGTTTGGTAACCATTTTTTTTTCAATTTAAAAAACCAGTTTTTAAACTGCAGAGTAAAAAAAAAACTCAAAAAACTGGTTTTTTTTTTTCACTTTTGGTTTTTTTTTTTGACCACCACCACCACCCTCCCACCGCCGGCAGCCACCTCAGGCGACCACCGACGGAGACTGCCGGCCGCCGGCAGCCACCTCCGGCCGCCGGCGACCACCGCCGGAGACTGCCGACAACCACCTCCGGCCGCCGGCGACCACCGGCAGCCACCTCCGGCCGCCGGCAGCCATCTCCGGCCGCCGGCGACCACCGCTACGCCCCACCACCGCCACCGCAAACCACCAAAAAAAAAAAGTCAAAATAAAAAGGGTTACCAAACACCAAAAAAAAAAACCTCAAAAAAAAAAGGGGTTATCAAACACCCACTTGTTTTTATAAAAAAAAAAATTAAGCTACTCTTTAAAAAACTGCTCTTTAAAAACTGAAAACCAAAAAAAAAAATTTGTCAAACGAAGCCTTAGTCTAGGAAATCAAGTTATTTTATCCAAAAATGTTAGGAGAACCTTATAATTCTGATATGTCTCAGTTTTTAGAATGTCGTGCCATTTCGAAGTTGACATTTATTTTTAGTGAAACCGGCCTCTGAGTACTCAATCCGAATACCAGTTACATGTTTTCAGACGAAATTTTTTTTAAAATATTTTTTAGTCCAAAAATGACTTCAGGTTGCTTAAAAGAGTGTTTTAAACGCTTTTGATATTTTTCAGGTGCGATAACGACCATAAGTGCTTTGGTAATGTTTCACCCAGAGGGGCGTTTTGGTAATATTACCTACCAGATGTACTTTCTGGTAGATTCACATACAGTAAGGATATTTTAGTAATTTTATGTGCGTGAAGGATGTTTTGGTGATTTAGTTATGAGAGGGGGTATTTTTGATAATTTTACACTGAGGGATATTTTTGGTAATTTTACATACCCAGTGGGTGGGTCATTATGGGAATAGGAGTGACTAGTATTGGGTTTATGGTATGGTAAAATAGATTGTATTATAATAATTGGATTGGTCTGTTTAGGTTAACGCAGAAGACTTTCCTATTCAAATAGCTTAACTTCGGTTCCAGGTAAGAATTTTTATCTAAACCCTGAAGTGAGGATTTATATCCGAATCTCAATTCATCGATTTGTTCGTATATGCTATTTCGAGTTCTTGGCTATTTTTGAACTCTAGGTGAGGAATTGGTATCATCATATTTCTTTGCCATTGAAACCTTAATATCATGCCTTAATCGGTTACTTGAATTCATGTCGATGCTCATTTCTTATTGCATGCTGATGATTGAATTATTTATTGATTCAGTGATTGTTGATGTTGCTCAAATACTTGTCTTGAACATATATAAATATCTTAGTTTTGAAATATGTTTTGTGTGACGAGGCTTATGTAATTTCGATCAATGATAGTGCTCCAGTAATTTGTCTGTGTGCATGATAAGTTATGACTATGATACAACTAAGCTTTGGCGGATCCTTTTGAGGATACCAGAAGCAAGAAGCTAAAGCACTCTGTCTGATGGGCAAAATGGATATTTGAATTGGTTTACTAGTAGTTCAGGTTACTAAGCCACGATCACTCTTCAAATGATTTTTTTGATGTTTGATCGAAGGGGATTGAGTTGAGACTCTTTCCGATATTATTATCAAACTGTTTAGGATTATTCAAAATTCTTGAAGAATTATTGTCAAATTGAAGCTTGAATGATTTTGTAATTCTTTCGTTTGTTCTTTCAACGACCTTACTGAGCTCTCAAAAGATCAACCTAGTTTGATTCCCTGGTAATGATCAAATGTTGATTGCTCGGGGATGGGTTGAGCTTGAGTGAGCTTTTGGAGTGTCTACAACTATTTCGAGTAATAGGAACCAGCGTGGGTCTGTACTATTAGCTTGTTCTATAAAGAAGGTAAGTTTAGTTTTTAGTAGTTAAAGTTGTAGTTTTTTTTAGACTGTATATTTTGGAGAATTTGAGTTAATGTCTATTTAGAATCTCTAACGTTTGTGCCAGTGAACACTGTCTTTGATGCGATGTGGTAGGTTACCAGTCCAGGAGTTCGGGGTATCGGGACTCCGGGTTTTCAGGTCGTTACAGTCTAAGCGATTAGAAGATCTTCTAGCAAGTTTGAGAATCATGTTCATGTCATAATAAGGTTTAATTTGACCTATTAACTTCTTCTTTGAGTCCCAATGTTATAATTCGCTCTGCATTTTCTTCCATTTTAGTGTTTGGCAATCATACATTGGATTTTAAAACTGTATTGGTCATCCTGTACGTTTCATATAGTACTAGGTTTGTATTTAATCTGTACATCAGAACCGCCTAAAAGCTTCAGAACTCCTTTTGTTCTAGTGACTAAGCTACCTTAGTGTTATTTGCTGGCATTCTTGGTTTTCCATGCAACTGTTTAACTTTACTTGCTACAGGATGTTGTTATAAATATTAATTTACTATTATCCGTAATAGTCAGAATCAAAGGTGACCACCTGATTGGACCAGTTCTGCACTTGAACTGGATGATGTACCATAAACTGGCCGATTCTACCGTCAAACCTGTTGGTTTTGGATCAAGCCGAGCTGTTGGACCGGGTTAACACCCCGGGCACATTGTAAAAACTTTCAATATCATACAGTTCTTGATGCTAGGGAGTGAACCTGAGATGTCAAGTTCTTGAAGTTCTTATTAACCACCTTAATGCCACTTAACCAACCAAACATCTTTTTAGCAAATAACAGTAGTAGCTCTTTGGTTATACACTATTTTACCACATGGTAATCATTTTGTAATAACTTAGGGTTTTAAAAATTAAGATCCAGAAAGTTTACCATAATAGTTATCGTTAAAGTTGAAATTTGTACATCGCCGTGTATTTTTAATCGAGTATTTTTTTTCTTTAACAACCTTGATTAATTTAATTTCGTTGACTTGAACAACCAGTGGAACTAGTGAACCGTGAACTCATGCCTTCACCGACTCAATGATCGGTCCAGTTCTGAGGCATTTTTTTTTTACTTTTTTTATTTAATAGATATCGAGCTCAAACAAACTCCCAGTGATGTACACTACAGTTTCATTTAATCCATGATTTTGTGCTCGTCAATCTACCACTAGTATTGACTATGTTTGAGCAAATCCCTAATTCGAGAGGATCCTTTGTACATGTGAGAACCTAACATTTCATATACTTTGATTACATATTTAAGTATGATTAAATGTATCACTCTATGAGAAAATTATTATGATAAACTATGCATGATAACATATTTGATTGTATGTTTAAATGTTAAACACCTTGAATTGAGTAAATTGCCTAAGAAGGTGAAGTGTTAGAAATAAAAAAGAGAATTTGATGTTTTGAACCTTTAAATGATCACTTGGAATGACCAAACATATTTTAGAACAGTTGAAAAAAAATGATAAAAACTCTAGCTGGGACGAACCAGCTGTTGACCGGACTGCCTGCGAATTGTTATTTGTGCTATTTGCACAGAATTGTGCCACCTCGTGCTTGTGACGTGTCAACATACTATCGCGACATATTGTGTTTCGAGCCTTGTCGTGCTTGCTAGGTGGCACAATCGTACGTGTCATGCCACCTCGTGCTTAGAGCCTTGTCATGCTTGACTTCTCCACCGCTTGACACCTCCTACTTGCTTCTAATTTGATTTAAAAGACCTAATTGATATGCTTGAATCTTCTTACCTCGTTTTTGAGAGAAAATTGTAAGAAAATCAGCTAAAATCCTTACAAAATCTAGAATTAAGGCTTGTTCTTGTAAGGGAACGTTAAGCTGTTGATTTGAAATGTTTCCATGAGCTTCAAACAGTGTTTTGAACGTGGTTGGAGGTGTTCCACAGAAACAAAATTGGTTTCCTAGCGCTCAAAATACAAACACACACACACATCGCTACCCTTTCTCCGCTTATCTGTCAACAATTTATTATGGTTAGTCTGTAAACCAGACTTGACCTAACCCATAAATGTATATTAACCGTACCATTAACCTTCTTGAACCTATTTTAACCCAAATTTCTCATTTCTTATGCTTCCCGTTGCTTAAATATGAGTTTCCAGAAAACTTATCACTGGGTGTGAAAATTATCAAAATAGCCCCGAGCATAGGTGCAATTACCTAAATACCCCCTAACCATTCTTGCACCAACAAGCACTCCAAAATGACTCAAAAATATATTATTTGGACATTATAACTAGGTTTCTAGACTAAAAAGTCCTTAAAAAAAATGCTATCTGAAAAACCATATCGAGCGCTAGGAAACCAATTTTGTTAAAAATAACAATTGGCATCGAAATGCCATGAAATTAGATAGTAAAGTGTCTCAAATACATAAGGTTCCCATAATCCCAAAAACTCTCATATTACAGATCTTTTAAAAACAATAGGAGTTTTTCTTTTGTGTTTGGACAAATTCTAGTTCAAAAATTAAAAAATAAAATTTGAAAAGAATAAAAGGACAAAACTTTTATTGAAAATAATAGTCACTATTCACCCTCTTATAGATTAAGACACGCCTTTTTCACCTCACCCACACACACCAGCGTTTTTGTTGGGTTCAGCACTCCCAGAATCACCTTGTCAACACGCTTACACCACTTTAATTCCACACATCTTTACTCACATTCTTCACACAATCCACACCTCAAATAAACACACCCCAATTTTCATCACATATCCACACATTACACATAAACACACAGCTTCAGCCATGAACACACACTCTTGCCACCCCCCATACACACACTTGCAGACCCTCTGTTTTTTCCTCACACACACATGTACAGCGCGAACACACACATACACACTGTTTCATCACTGCTCACACCAAAATTTTCACTCTGAAAACTGTAATTCCACTTAACTTCACCATAATTAACCCCACAATTACATTTAACATGGAATTAAATCCAAACATAACCAATTCAGCCATAGTTTTCCTCCAACACACACCAAAATACCAAGAACACATACACTAAATGCTAACTTTTTACCTTACTTTGAAGACCTTTAACTTCTTCAATTCTCCACAAAAGTATCTTCTATTTCTTTTAAATTCTTTATTTCTCTTCTACTTCTATCAAATCTCAGTTCAGACCTTCACGAAATTCTATCTATATGTTCCTCAATTTTCCTTCAAACAGCTGCTCCACACATTAAAGGCTGATTTTTGCCTTACTTCGAAAGTTTATAACTTCTTCAATTCTTCACTAATTGCCCTCTGTTTCTTTTGTCTTCTTCCTCTCCCTTTCCTCTGTAATTTCTCAGTTGAAAACTTTCTGAAATTTCCTCTGGATTCTCCTATATTCTCCCTCAAACAGCTGCCCTCATATACTCCCTTATGCCAACTCACTTTCCACTTAGCTTCACATGCACACACCACCTCTTGGAAATTCTGAGGTGTCATTCTCCCTTGTCTGTGGATGTCTTTGGCAGCCACGAATCCATGCAAAATTTTTTAATTAGATAACAATTAAAAGTTAATTTCCATTTTTTTGAACTAGGATATTATAGAACCAGTTGGTCAAATTGTTCAATCTGCCTTGACAGGGGCAGCTGCTCGTTGGTTTCTCACCATCGAGGACTCTCATGTCCAAACAATGAAAGATATGATACATGAATTTCTTAACGAGTACCAGTAGAGTGCCAATCTTAACATCACCGGATGAGACTTGAAAACCACTAAGGAAGATACCAAAGGATTGATGTCTGTTTTCATCATCAATTGGAGGAACGAGGCGGCTCAGATGGTTAACCGCTCTTCAGAAGAGGAACAAGTTAATATGGCAGGAAACAACCTCTTGCCCATTCATGACAAGTATTTTTTTTTTCAGATACTAACATGCCACATTCATAGGTCTGATGGGTTCTTTCACTCGAATAGAGGAGTCAACAAATGAGATATCCAGAGATTCTAAGCTAGGAAGGTACAAAGCTCTTACGTAAATCAGATGCTCCGCTGAAGATAGCACAATCAACAATGTCAACATTATTTGACATCAACAAGTGGCTTCATGTGAGGCAGTTTAAGCCACGTCAAAAGTTCACTCCTCTGTGTGTTCGTCTACCTAAGGTCTTCAAACAATTCCTGCGTAGAGGCATGAAAGCAAAACTGCCACCTACCCCTTCACTTGGTGTTGTACCCCAGGGGTATGACATCCATGTCCACTGCGAGTATCACTAGGGGACCGAACATTACAAAGAGAGGTGCATCACCCTTAAGCACGATATTTAAAATCACATAGACTGGGGTGGGTCCAGCCAAGCAGGATGTGAATTAAAAACCTCTACTAGCGTATCGGGTGATCTTGGTTGATATTTCTCCTCAAGCGTTAGATCCTTCTACCCTCATACTACCGATGAAACAGACGAAAGTTGTTCTTGATTTTAGTCTTATTATGATGACTGCTCAACAAGAATATCATAGTGAAATCCGATGCAAAGATTTGGCATCGAAGGAACATATACTGCGGAGGAAGGTGATTATGATGAGGACACAATTTTCATCTTTAGGCCCAAAGCTACTGTTTCTAATCTGACCCCGATCAGGATGGGCATACTATGTAGCCACTCCGCACGGGCCTCAGATCCTCTATTCTCGCAAGACAGCCAGGATGGCAAATTTTGAAATAGTTGAAGAAGACCTAGGAAAATGTCGGCATATAGGGTTCGCGCTCTGCCTTATACTCTTATCAAGTTGCTTGGCAAGGCAGAAGTACTCTCCATCAAGACACAGCTCGAAGATCTATCTAATGTGCTCGGAGCTATCTACTATGATAATATTCTTACATTTGCTGAGACATTCTTTCCCATGAATGGACCAAGTAACAACAATCCTTTAACACGTAATGGTTTATGCACTTGATAACAGATCCATCTAGTGCTCATAGACAACGGCTCAGCAGTTACTGTTTGTCCCTTCGCACAGTCGATGCGCTTGAAATTGACACTTCTAATTTGAGTCCTTCTAACCAGACGATTAGAGTGTATGACAATTACTGGTGTAAAGTCCTCGGCATGATCAAAATTTGTATATCTTTTGGCGTTGCCAAATTTGAGGTTGACTTTTAGGTGCTTGACATTCTTTCTGCTTTTAACCTTCTGCTTGGGCATTCCCGGATACACTCAGTTGAGGCAGTACCTATTACATTTAACCAGAAAGTTAGATTCGTGCTTAACAAGGCCATTTTCACCATCGAGGGGCATTCTCAGCTGCCACAGATAGTTCAGATGGAGAAAGAAAAGAGCAGTGTGATGGTTTAGCATGACTCTGTGGACTTAATTCTTAGTGGGTTCATGATAGACATCCCAATTCAGTTTCTTTAGCACAACGTTATAAGCCAGAAGAAGAAGTCTCTTGACTTTAATTCTTATAGTAACACCTTTGTACTCAGTATAATGAAGAATTTCTGCTAGGTTCGAAGCAAAGGGTTAAAATGCAACTGTCAAGGGTTTCCTAGCTTTCTCTTGCTCAAAGATAAAAAGGATCAATTTGAGTTAGGATATAACCCACAAAGGAGGAAAATGTGGAAGTTCGGAAGAAGATGGCCCACCTTAGAAAGGCTCGAGACCAAGGGCAACATCTGAACTCTCTTATCCTATCTTATATCCCCACACTAAATATTTGATTTATAAAGGAGGGAGATGTTGTAGCATCTTATTGATCCTAGAGCCAGTCTACGACATAAATACCAAAGAAATGATGAAAGGATTGGAGATATTGTATGACTGTGAGTGGGCCGAGAAGGAAGAGATACCAAGTCTGGTAGCGGAGCCCAGCAAAGAGAGTGCAGCAGATTGGATGGACTATATGGATCTAGATGGGATGGTAGCATGCTTGAATGTTAAGCATATCTTTGTGCTTATCTGTGATAAGAATAAGAGCCTTTCAGCCCGAGGCAAGGTGCAAAATTAGAAGGTCAAGTATGGACCATTATCTATGGGAGAAATTATGAAAGACCATCTAGGCGCAGAGTTTGATTCCAATCCAGAGGCCTTAGACGATTTCTTTTTCTATTGCTACTCTATATTTTCTCTCTTATTGTTAGCTTCTCAAAATTCAGCTTTACCGTCGCCAATGAAATATGAACACCTTTACCGAAGAGAAAGCTAAGATTTAAAGACAAATGCCTTTAGACTTAGAGCAGTTATGAGGTGGCTATTAATTTACGACGTTAATAATGATATAATGGTGTTCCAAGGCAGTTCAAATTTGACAGAACGTGGGTCCTGCAGAAAAGGTAACTGCATGTTGGTTTTATATAGCCCTTGATGTCGGATAAAAAATCGACAATGGCGATTAAAAGAGATAAAGACGAACAATTTTTCAGTAAATATGAAGGATGAGAGCAAGCAATTTTAAGAAATTATGAGACGGTTATCAATTGATATGGATAAATGGAGGAAGATAGACAAAGAAACAATGACACAACTCGACAAAATGACTTGGCTTCAAGTCTTTCTATTTTCGTTCTTTTTCTTTTAACTTTTATATGCTTTGCTTTCTATCAATAGAGGGAGGCCCCATTTCCTGTATATAAACATTTGCCTATATTACGAAAGGCTTTCTTTGTTTTTAGGGGTGCATTATTTATTTTTCTATTGCGTTTCTATTTTCATCAAAGTTTTCGTTTTCAAGGAAGTTCTACGGTAAGAGGCAAAAAAAAAAAATATATCCATCGTTAAATTCGGTTTTCGCACGCAAGCGCTAACACATACATACTATGTTATGCCAAACTATTTGGTAGATATTATAGTTGTTAATTTTGCTTATTCCTCAATTGCAAGATATAAGTTTTGACAAGTTGACCTAAAAATGGCTAGTGATGAATCAAAACTAATGGACACAGAAGAAAAAAGTTGAGAAGGTGTGTTAAATCTAGCACTGATAGTCTAATCGAGTCAAACGAGCAGTTGAAGAGATGGTGACCATCAATTTAGACACGTCAGATAATAATCTAAAGAGATAAAAATAGATGTCAGTCTAGATGAGACAAAACGGGCTGAAATTGCGGTGCTACTACAAGAGTTTGTCGATGTATTTGCTTGGTCTTATAGTGACATGTCTAGCATTAATCGTTAATAATCTAGCATTGTTTACCCACTTGGGCAATGAGGAGGTCAGGAAACCGTTGAGCATTGGCTTCATCCGGGTTAATTAATATCAAACTTGGGCAGCCAATATTGTCCGTTCTAAAGCAAAGTATCCAAGACGGATATCATACACCTTCGATGGGGCTTCTTGAAATCACTGTGGAGCATGCCAAGTCCTTTATACGAGGTAAATATATTCTTCTCTCTTCAATTACGAAATATATTTCAGATAGACCAGATGGCTACAAGAGAGGCAAAGTGTAGAGTTAAGGCTCTTAATTTTTGCACTGCAAGCTACTTCACCATCATGGGTAGCATGGTAGTTGTAACGCCCCCGTTAATCCGGAGCTCCGTCGCCCCTAACTCCCGGGTCGTTAACCTGCCAGATCACATCAAACCTGTCAGATCTGTTCACTGACACATACTTTAAAACATCTAATCCAATATTATCTCAACATTTTTCAAATGCAAGCTTACAAGGCTGCTCGAATTCAAACTGTTAAAATCTAAGTTCTTACAGAACGAGTTGACCAAACTGACCCACACAGGGGTCTCCCTACACAGTAGTGATGGGCTCACCGAAATCTCACGCAGACTCTAACCCATTCCCGAACCTGTTACAGCTTGTCATTTCCTGCAGAAGGGAGTCAAACGGAGGGTGAGCTTTTGAAAGCCCAGTAAGGTCGTACAAGGACTACCAACAAGATTACAAAACGATTTCAAAGAATCCAACCGATGAAAATTTTCAGAATACTTCAAATGGTCAAAACTTAATGACTTCCAAAAGGATCAAAAACTCATCAGAAATAAATACCAAAATAAACCAGAACAATCAGGACCGATTCCCAAAAGAACAATCGATAATATATCATTTTCGAGTACAATGAAGGTTTTTCAAAGGATTTTAACAGAAGCACAGATCATTTCAGATAATACTTTTCAGACATTTCTGTAGCAGTCACGGCAATATGCAGAACAAAGAAAATAAAATATCAATGTTGATCCTGGGCCATAACAATGCCATTCCGGCACGTTAACAGAATGTACGCATGCATGATGTACCAGATTAATTACTAGTCCATTTAGGTACTAGCCTGCATTCCATGTAGGAATCAAACCAGCCTTATAACGCACGCCTCAGAACAGAACAGATAACCCAAGTCAACACAAAAAATTAACAATATCAGTGAGCTTTAATATAAGCTCAATCACCGAATTCAATTCGGATCCCAATAATAATAATCATACTGGCATAAGTCAGCATTCAGAATTTTCGGAAGAAATCAGAATTTTCAGAAGAAAATCACAGATAAACAACAAAGATGATTGCGAATAGATATCAGATTTGGACATAACAATTCAGAAGAATGGATACAGACAATGATCAACTTTTTTCAGCATGCAATACATGCGAACATCACAAGAATTCCAAATAATTGAGTTAGGTTTAATATTAGGGTTTTCTGGGCAATAACATGCTGATAGCCATACAGAATTTAGAGTTCGGCATTAGCCATAAATAAATCAAATGAGTACTTACAAGTACGAGCAATAGAATAAGGCTTCGGACAAAGTTCTTACCCAAGGTTCAGATAGAATCCCTTACCTGGATCCGCAACTAAATTATCCTAACCGGAAGTCTTTAGCTTTAACCTAAACGGAATAATCGAACCATTAGAATACTGCCTACAGAACAGAAGTATAACTTAATACGAACTCACACATGCTCCCAAAATGAACCCCTTGCACCGCGTATGTAAAATTACCAAAGCGCCCCTGAGGTGTAAAATTACCAGAATGCCCATCTTGGACTTAAATCACCCAAACGGTCTTCTAGTGAGTAAAATCACTACAATAATCTTACCATATGCGAATTTATCCAAAAATACATTTCTTAGGTCAAATTATCAAAATATCCCTCCGGGATGGTAAATTACCAAAATACCCCCTCGTTACACTTAAATCGTCAAATGACTTTTCCATAAGCAAAGTCACTAAAATAATCTTACTGTATGTAAATTTACGTCAAAATACCCGTTATAGGTAAAATTACCAAAATATCCCTTCGGGGTAGTAAATTACCAAAACACCTCTGGAGGTTTTCAGCACCAGAAAAATCTCAAAAATATCTTAAACCGCTATTTTAAGTATCCTGATGTCATTTCTGGACTAAACAGTATTTTAGAAACTTTTCATCCGAAAATCCCAAACTGGTATCCGGATCTAGCGCTAAAAGGCCAATTTCACAAAAATACCTATCGGCCTCAGAATGGTACAAACATTTTAGAATATGAAACATATCATAAAATTTTTGGATCAAAATATCTTGGTTTGATATGCTAAATAATCCGATAAAGTTCTTTAATCGGTACCCCAATTTCGTGCTCTTTGCGAACTCTGAAAATTCCCAAACTTTTCCAGAGCGTAGTTCTCGTAAAAATATTAGGGGTTACTGTTTTGAATTTTTTCTAATTTTGACTCTAGCTATTTATGAAAATTTGATTAAGAACTGCCTAAATGAATTTCACCTTTAGCGACAATAACACACACTATTCAAATCAAACACACACACTATTGCACCTTGAAACACACACTTTCTTCCACCTTCAGTTGAGACACGTTCATCACCCAACACTTCACAACTCACACTACTTCACTTCTAATCCACTCCAAATCATTAAAATCCCATTCTACCACCTTAATCACATTCCAACACATACTTAAACATACAATTCACACACAATCACTCACATACTAAACTCACTAAACTTCATCAAACTCACTGCCCAGCCGTGATTTCTCTTCCCTAGCTTCCCACTAGCCCACAACTGGATTACCCATTGGTCACGGGATATCATTTACACAATTATATAGCTAAAACCCATCACCCGCAACATTAAATCCCAGAAAATTTCCCCCAGTAACATGGCTAGGCATGTTCATGGCTCCAACACATGCTCCACAGTAATCGAAAACACACACAAACTTCAGAAACACACACTAGAACATGCCAACAAGGAGTTTGGAGGGTTTACCCTTTAAAAATGTTTGGAAATCCTCTCTGTTCTTCCCTATTTTTCCTCTTCCACGACTGCCTTGTTTCCCTTCTTCCTCTTTGTTTTTTTTTTTGTTGGAGTTACTGTTCTTCTCCTTTCTTTCTGTTTCTTGTCTTCCTTTCCCGAAAGGGAAAGGTTTCCTTTTTGGGTTTTTTTGACTTATCCACCTAATTGGTTTATAATATAATGACATTAGTCATCACATGACCAAGCAGGAGGTGGCCTTGCCTTATACTCCATCTTCTGAAATTTGACCCAAATGCATACTTTCAAGAATTGCAAATTAACCCCTCAAGTTTGCAAATTTACAAAAATACCCCTAAATTTTCAAATTTTATATTTTTGTCCCAAAATTCTTTTAAGCTTCCACAAGCTTCTAATACCCGAGTATTGCTCAAAATTAGCGCCCATTTATTTTTTGGGTCACAGATGACTATTTTAATCGACTCTCGAAGTTCGGGATATTACAGTAGCAGATGTGAGATGGTGGATATTTTTTCAACAAGACGAAATTGGCGCATGTGGTTTCTGTGGAGACTATCAACGCTACAACCCAAGTATACAAGGTTCCCACTGTTTAATTGTTTCTCTCTATTTGGCTTCTAGATCCCGTGTGACTTGTGATGATCAGGGTGGTGTGAGGTATATGCTACATTCCTTTAGACCCGCCCCCTGCTGTTCGAGGTTCATTCAAGGATTGATGCTTGGACTCAATTTTTTCTACACCAAAGGGTCTAAGTTATTCTTTGGTATTTTAATTAGTGAAAGTCTCACAGGATTATGTTGCAGACTCTAGGCTATCCTAGTGTTTGCCTATCAGCTTACACTCTTTCCTTTGTAAGTTCAGGTATAAAGAGATAATCCTAATATCCTATAGCAAATTCTTTGATGTGCAATAAATCACTCATGTCATGATCAAGACTAAGTCTCAAGGGCCGAAAACTGATTTAAACCCTCAATGTTAGTGTTCACTACAGTGGCACAATCTCTGATCTACCTCCCTTATCGGATGCATACATGGACTGGTTGTGGCCTTGTATAAAGGAGACGATCTTGCCTTTACTGATTATGAGCTAAATTATCCTTGGATTTTCCCAACAGCAAGGAGATCAAAACTCCCGAGAAGGCTACAAAGGACACGTGCACACGTGAAGATTTAGGGCCAAAGACTTATGGCATTTCAACTGGACTCAACTGCCCCCAATCCGAGGAACAAACCGTAATCATCTGGACTCACAAGTCTTTAATAGGCACTAGAGTGATTGAAGAGAAACATGATGTTGATGGGAACCTTTTTAGAAGACTTACTTCAAGTGAAAGCCGGCATCGGGAATATCATTCTTTTACATTCGAGCAATTGCTACTGTGAGAGAGAGCTGAATGAGTACCACAAATGCCAAATCTAGAACCGAGCCAGAAGATGGGGTACTCATTTATATTTATGGTGTTTTCGACTGGAGGGAAAAAGTATGGATGGAAATAAGAAGGTTTTAAGTAACCTTGGCTTATCTCGAGGGCATCTTTGGCCAACAAGGTTTGGTCAACAAAATAGTGAAGAAGTGGGAAACTTGAAGGATTCAATCACCAGGCTAGAGGGAAAGCTAAGACGACTGATATGTTAGTGATTGGGAGGACCTGACAAGGGAGAATGATGCTCAAAACATGAAAATACCGAAATGTGAATGATTGAATTTTTAGGGGAAATGACAGAAGAAAGTGGAAATCAACTGTTATCTTGGATCAAGAAGACTTTCCCCCACAAGATGAAAAAAGGAATATTGATAAAATATTCTAAAATAGAGCTTTTCGATGATTGTCGATTGGAATAAGAATATTTTTTTCTTTTCTTTTTCTTTTTTCCATCATCTTACCCGAGAATATAATAAGATTATTTTAATTGAATAAATAGACTTGTACTAAGAATTGGACCACACCCAAAGCTCCCTAGGTACCTTTATCTAACATTTTACATCAAATCAATGTGACTAGTGTTAGTATTCCAAAGGAAGATTAGGTCATTCGTTGTTCATATACGCTTTTTTCACCTTACGCATAAACTTTCTTTAGTTGATCAAGATTGGCTGGTTGTGACAATTCAATTCCATCCAAATTAACCTAGCGATTTGCTCCCTTTGTCATATTTGCCTTATCATAGGCAGTCGACTTGAATTTACCCAAGGCTTCCAAACCTGACCAATGCTCGCTTTCAATACTACATCTCATTCCTATAAACCACACTCTTTGACATGCTTGTCAAATGGTAGGGCTATTTGACGTTGATAGCCATAAGTATGGCAGAGAATCTTTAATCGCCTTTCACCCGCTAATGCCAGTTGTTCAAAAGGTTATGAGCCCAGTCTTCTTAGGTTATCTAATCTTCAAGCAAAACTCACAGGGATGCCACTTTTAGTTCTACAAGTAGGACGACTTCCATCCCATAGACCAAATAATATGTGTAGCCCCTATAGATGTTTATACATATGTCCCTTAGCCCTAGTGGGCATAGGGAAGCTTTTTTGGCCAATTGTAACAAGAATCTACTTTCTTACTCCAGATATCTTGATGTTCTTGTTGCAGCCTCCAGAGCCCTCTTGGTTTGCAAATGATACCATGAAGATTAGTGCCAAGTAATGCCATAATCTTCCATTAAGCCCCTCAAAATCAAACAATTGTTGGAGATTTACTCGTGCAGTCTCAACGTACGATAGTACTTTGGATAAACTGTGCCACCTTTTTGGGATTTATAATTGCAGACAAAGTTGCTTTCACCCACTTTGTAACATCGTCAATTGGACGAGTATGAACTTGTGCCCATGAGACGCCTTTGGATTGATTTTCCCAATAATATATATTCCCCGACGTGAAAATGGCCAAGTTGATGTCCTGTTTTACAACTCTTAGAGGGAGGTCCTGCAAATTTGCATAAACTTGACACTTTTGCACATTATTTAAGCAGTCTCGCTCCATGGTACTCCGATTGTAAGCTTGACGGAGAATCTTCTTTGCTCTCATCTGGCCGTTTATGTGAGGTGTACAATCACCAGTTTGTGTGCTTTCCATAACTTGTTGGCTTCCCTTTTTGGTCACACTCAATGACGATTGTCCATCGTAGGGCCTCTTGTTCAAATTCTGGTCATTCATGGTGAATTGTGCGGCCCACCTTTGTACAACTATGCGACCCTTCTGAGATGCACCATCAGGGTATTTCCATCTTTGACCAATTTCATGCATCTATGTACCACAGTTCTTTGACTTCTTCCTCATCTGTCAGCCATATCATGAAGCAGTAATTTGGTTTATCTCTCTTCCAGATGACAAAGGGTTCTACCTTGCTTTCCTTTGGAATTTCAACCATTGAAGCTACTTTGCCAACGCATCTTCGATAAGTCGTGAATTTTTGTAACTCGAAGCGATACAAATGCAGATGTTCATCTCATATTCTCCACATTCCATGTATTTGGTTAATAATTAGGACAGAATTCCCATATAATATTATACTTCTAAGCCAAAGCTATCCCAAAACTAGTTATGCAAGCTTTGTATTTTTGTTGTTAGTACATTAAAATGCTAGCTTGACAGCTCTCAGTTATGTACTCAATTTATGAATCAAGAGGATTCTGGTTTCGAACTGGTGGCTCAATTGAAATACAGTTGCCACCTTCTTTCCTCATCCATGATGTTGATATTCTCATCCAAAAACTCAGGCTTCCAATCACCCATGCCTCTTGCCGGGCATCAGCAGAAAGTCTACCCCTTCCTTTCCTATTTTTGACTTTTGAGTGACATATCAAATTTCATACTCAAAAAGTAGAAGGAGTCACTCAGCGGGGCGATTAGACTAGACATGCTTCTCGAACAGGTACTTTATTGGGTTCATTTTAGCCACCAGATTGATAGGGTATGCCAAACATATCTTTTGAACCCCTTTTCACACTATGGATTCCATTCCTTGGTTGAAACTTTCCCAGCAACTTAAATGTTGGTTCACAAATTATCGGTTCGCCCATATACTGGATTCATCTTATGAAACTCGGACTTCTTTATCGGTCTTGAGAAGAGGCATCTCTATTATGGCCTTGATCTTAGCCAGATCCACTTTTATCCCTCTTTGGCTGACCATAAATCCTAAAATCTTCCCCATTGTGTCTCAAACATGCATTTTTGTGGGTTAAGTCGCACCTTAAACTAACACAGTTTCTCGAAGTATTTTACAAGACTGAGGCATGATTTTTACGTTCCTTGGAATTAATTATTATATCATCCACTTAAACCGCCACTTTTTTATGGATCATATGATGAAAGAGTGCAGTAGTGGCATGATGGCAAGTTGGCCCAACGTTCATCAACCCGAAAGGCATTACAATGCTGTAAAATGTGCCCCATGGAGTGATAAATGAATGCAGTCTTCTCCTATCATCTGGAGCTATATTAATCTGAATCCCATTGTATCCCGCGAAGCAATCTGTAAATAAAACCAACTCATGCTCGGCCCAGTTGTCTACAATCAGAAAGTCATCTTTAGACAATGTTTTATTGAGATCCCTATAATCTACAAGCATTGTCCTGAAATGTGTACATTTTGAGCAGATTTTTAGAAGACACTGTCTGGTATTGGAGTAAGCATTGAATGGTCCAGAATTTAACCTGTTGGAAGTGGTACATTCAAATGTACTAGCAGTAACCTTTGTTTGAAGACACTGCCTGGTGAACCGGACAGTACACCTTGTCACAAATTCTATGAAAGGTGTTACTCTATGAGCTGCCAATCCTTGTACTGTTAAGTTCAAGGTGAAACTCCATCATATTTTCTTTGCTCCATCATGGATGCATGCTCAAAAATTTTTTAATCACATATTGGTATAAAACTTGCATAGGAAAATAGGTTTGTCAAAGTACAAAAGAAGTAGAAGTATCTATCAAGTCTAGTCTTGGCCTTGTCTTAGCAATCTATTTATACTCCATTATCTTCTTTACACGTGGCTTGTAGTCCATACAAGCTCAAAGACTCATCTGCAGTGAGGCCCAAATCCTCCTTCCTAAACTCCTTGATCTCCCGGTGCTTGTCATCATCGATATCGATGAGAGCCCATGAATTCAGCTTTTGAATCTAGATGCCCATCGGCCTCACCACGCACTATGCTTCTCAGAGATAATTGAAATCTTCTCATCCTCCTTTATGATGGCAGGGAATTTTCTTTCCCTTTGTTCGCCCTGCATGATACCACACTAGACCTAGGCTCGCGAGATAGTACGTAGTGCAGGGCTCGTTTTTGCTCGAGCCGCTTTCTCCAAACACACAAGTTGGATAGTCGGCTAAGAGACCATCTCCTTTAGGCTGTGACTCATCTTGTATGCCCCTAGTAGCACCTTGCCATGAACCTGTAAATAATGGCAACTAAAAGCATATATGGATAGAGGCCAAATATTTAAAGGGTGGAGCTAGGAATGCCATCTTCACGCAAAGCAGAGACCTAAGCTCTAATATCTTTTCCTCTGAGATAGACCTAGGTAATGGTGCAGTCCTAATGCCATCCTCCGGTCGAAATACGCTCACCGTCCAAGAAAGGAAGGGAATACTAATTGAGAAATCCTCATCATCCTTGCTACTGTGATTAGCTTTTGTTGCCATTTTGCCCTGGTGCCAGAAGGCGTACCAACCACATCATCCATCAGTAGTGAAGGTGCCAAATCCATCTGAATAGAAATGGTGCGCCTGATTGTCATTTGGCGGGTACAGTTGACCCTCTCTCATCATCTACTACCGTAATCTTCGGTCCAACGTCTAGGCGATAAACATCTCCCTAGGTGGATCATGGGGAATCCCAGGCTCCAATTCCGAGTGATGCTACAGTAATACTCGCTCCCTTAGGTAAGTTGTTGCCAACAGTGCTTAACTCTTGTCAGCTTCAACTCCTCTTAATACTGAGCTTCAGTAGGCCACTTTGTAATTGATCGCAATATAAGGCATGATGTTGGATTCAAGTATGAAGTTAAAAGCCAAGGCTATTGATAAAAATTCTAAGAGTTTACCAACCGGTTTGTGTGATTGTTCATACACTCGCGATGGAAGGTGGCGGTATGAGTCGAGTGTGCTCCTCCCGGTAGTTCCTCCTCCTCATAACTAGCTCCTTATCTTTGTCTTTCGGGCCCAAAGTCGGGGTGCACACAAATGGAATCTCATACAACCAATTCTATTATAAGCTCAGAAAAACAATTAGAATATTTTGAGTAGCAGATGAATGGTAGAATTTTGAAGAAGTGGGTGTTGGGAAATTCCTCCAAATGTCGCTGTATCCCGTAAAACTCAAGGTAGCAAAGTGTGACACCAAGCCTATCAAGTGGTAGAGTTGTGAGAGCACTGGCATCGCCCAGTTGTACTGCTTGGCTAACGTGTTCCAATGCCCTCAAACATTAAAGACGGACAGAGTCATCTCCATTACTGTACATCGTTGATTCGAGCAACTTATGTTTCTTTGAGCATCATTTTTAGGGCATAGGTCTCCTAAAGTTTGTGATCAGTTTTTTTATATGTGATTTGTATTTGTGTCACACTACATTAAGATTGTGGGTAGTATCATTTATCACGTGCATAACTTTCACATCTGTGCCCCTGAAAAGTGCATAACCTATTCATTAAAATTCGAAGGAAGTCTCGAATCATATCTTATTGATGTAGAAAAGGTGAGTCTCTTGATCATTCACGAGCAAAATTTTGTCATTCAGCCAAACGATTAACGGGAATTTTTTCGGTGGCTGACCTTTGGACCTCCCTCATGACCTCTTCTCGGTCTCTTTTCGATGGTCTTCGTCGTTATTGGTCAATATGGGAGAATTAGAAAATTCTTTTTTCGAATTAAGACAGGCGTCCTCTCCAATAATGCCCAAGGTTTGAGAGAGATAAGTATTGAACAAATGAGCCGTAAGAATTTGGGGCTAATACGGTACTCTTGTACCTAGAAGCCTTGGTTGGTCTACTGGCTAGTTTTTGTTATTTGGTTTTTTACTTATTGTACTAGCCGATTCATGTGAAACTCGATCGGTATAGCTAGTAGAACGGCCTGTATGTTTGCCTTATAAGAAAAAATGGGGATTTTGAAAATAAAAAGTCTGAAAAACAATAAAAAAATGAATTGGAGTTTGACTTTTCACTCAAGTGTCTTATCTTTCTTGACTCTAAAAGAGAGTTGACCTATCTTAGTTCCTGTAACTCAAAGGTCAACCGCTTTCCTATGTTGTTAACCCATTCTGGAATGATTCCACTGCAATGTTTTGGGTACATCTAGACGATCAACCATTTTTACTTTTGGTTTCTACTGCTAGATTATATATGCTTCCCTCTTTACCACTAAATGACCAATAATCATTAAAATGTGTCCAGACTACCAATCGTCGCTACTCTCAGCTCCAGCTTCTAGACAGGCTGTTCTCCTGATTTGCCTAAGCGACAATCGTCTATTGGCTCCAGCTCTTAGGCATTGAGTTTCCCATTCTTTGACAACCAATCATTATTACTACTAGCTCTGGCTTCCAAAATGCGCCCTTCATCTAGCGACCAATCATAGTTCGTCTTGGCTCCGACTCTTTGGTATGAGTTCATTTTTATTCTTCCAAGATGACCAATGTTATTGTAGGCTCGGGCTTCTAGGTTCGCACTCTTTATCAAGACACTAATCATTTTTTATATTGGCTCTGGTTCTAGATAAATTTTATTCCCTTTTTAGTACCTCTGAAAAATCAATCGTTGTTGCTATTGGCTCTGGCTTCTAGGGGTGCACCTTGTGGCTATGTGACCAATCGTTGCTACTGTTGGCTTCGGCTCTTATGTGTGAGTTCCCTGTTAGTGTTCTTAAATGACCCATCATCATTACTGTTGGTTCTAGGATCTAAAAACGTGTCCTTTATCTAGCGAGCAATTGTTGTTATTTTTAGCTCAAAATCCTTATAGAATTCACTTTTGATTTTCCTTTAGATGTTGCTCGACAACTAACTGCTCCACGCATTGTTGGCTTTTGCTTCAACCGGTGTCTCTATCTAATTTTTCGAACCACGCTGGTGTATTCTTTTCCAAACGATACGTAGAAAGCCTTAAAAAAGATCGACGCTTTTGTACTAGACTTGATGTCAGTCGTAGGTCTTCTGGTCTTCTTCTTTTTGGGTGTTATGTTTGGTGACGTTTGCTGACGGGTGAGCTCATATACTGAAAGGCTCCGTAGAAACTCCATTTTTGTACGCGTTACTTTAACAAGATATTTGTCTATTATTTCCTGTAGCATTAATAGCAGGCCTTATTTAATTGTTCAAGTCCAGTTTAGGTGACCCCGTGGCCCAAACGGTTAGTCTAATTAGTTTGGGGGGGGGGGGGGGGGGGCTAACCCAGGTCAAAGTCTAGATGAGATAGGATGTTTGGTACTTGGTTTGGATTAGACTTAATTGTCTAACCCTTAACGTACTTATAAAGATGTGGGTTATCAAAATAGGTGATCTTGTTCCACTAGCGTTGGCTTAAAGTACAACACTTGAGGGAGGAGAACCGGACAATCTTCAAAGGAGCCAACCAGTAAACCGATTGACTTAACTAATCTGGCCGGTAAGGTTGATTTTCACTTTTCAGCCTATTTCGGTCTTATGTATTAGACATGAAATTGATCTCCTTCTGTATTTCTACAAGCCAGACCTTTATAAAAAAATACTCTAGCTGCCCCAAAATACTTTTTGAAAGGCTGCTAAAATTATGCTAGAGCTTAGACTATCAAGAGAGTTTGAGAGAAGTAAACCAAGAAGTTCATATCTCTTAGACTAGTTCGTGTTCAACGCGTACTCAGCACTTCGTGAAAAATACAGGCTCAACCGTCAAGTTTTCCAAGACAACCAAATCAAGAGGTATAAATCCCTACTCTTATTTTTTTCTGTGTTTTTCGTAGGATATCTTAGAGTAGCCTCGATTAAATTCTTTTCTCTTCTTGGCCTCAAGTTTTAGCGTGTGACAGAAATCAAAGAGAAAAACACTTTCTAAACCTTGGGATAGAAGAATTTTGTTAGAATTTATTAGGACTAGAACTCTTTAAGAATTAGAATTCCACTTGGATTAGACATCTAGTCCAATAAAAATCCTTAAAGCATTCAAATAGAAGAAGTTAGAATGAGTTCGGCCACTAAGAACCTGGACAAAACGTAGGTTGCCCTCCCTTAGGGCCGGTCGAAATACGAGGTTTTGATCCTCACTAGACAAAACGTAGGTTGCCCTCACTTGGATTAGACATCTGAGATTTGTTCAATAATTTCTAAGATTCTACGCATATCCAACGAGTACTGCTCACCTAGTGGCTATATGATATTAGGACGAGCGGATTAAATTAGTGTGGCATGTCTTAATCTTTCTTCTGATTATCTTTCATTTAACTAATGAATGACTTTTGCACTAGTGGATCGCGTGGTGTGCCACATATTTCTGAAGGATAACTGGGATGTGACGGATGAATCCAACTAGGTTACATGTCAAACTCTTGTACATTGCATGTTGTTTACTCTGGATTTGGATACCGAGTTTTATCTTGTAATGCAAGAAGCGGCATGCTTGAGTTACGTTATTCAGGAAACGAAAGGTTTTTCTCATCCCTCTCCCTTGAGCCTTGTACAGTGGGAATGTTCCATTTTTACAAGAATCACAAACCATGACCTGTAACATGTGGAACGCCGTCTGCTTGTAACATGACCTGCACTGCTGGCGTTTTTTCTGCAATATGTATACCTTGTTTTCCGAAATTATTGTCTAACATGATGCGACGATTATAGACGACATTCCAAAAACCGAAAACACAAAATAGTTAGGGAGATGGTCGTTTAAGTCTTTAACAGTCTAAGAAATGGTAGTCTAAGAAATGGTTTAGCGAGACTTCAATCCCACTAGGGCTACTAGAGCCAGCCCATCGCTATCCAAAGAATCCCCATGGAGATCGTAAAGCCGACTTTGTCTCCATAAGAGTTGGCAAAAAATCGGACACCGCAAAGAGGATGTTGCATTTGTTTGTTGACCTTAGTAGTAACTTGCAAGCTACTAGAAATCTAGGCCATGAAATACATCACCCATCTTTGTCAAAAGTTCCCTGTTAATGAAAAACCAGCCGCAGTAATATATGACTCACAAAGTATCCAATGAGTTGACGTAATGGGAAGAGGAAATCTATTCAATCTTTACGTGGTAGATTAATTAAGTTATTAATTCAATAGCAATCCAAATCACTTAAAACATATGCGCACAATAATTTACTACATTAATAAGTCATGTTGGAATTGATTACAATCTTATTGGGAACAAAACAAATAATGCTCTTTAGTTGCAAGAGTCAAGTCTTCTCAATCGACAATGCCTAAAGTTACAATTTGAAAAAAGTTAAAATAAAACTTGAATTTTTTGGTGTTAGTGACAGAATCTAGTATGGGATTCACATAATGCTTGATACAAGAAGTGACTGTTTTGGATAATGATTTTCTGGTAAGGATTATGATTTGAATCTTTACTATTTTTAGGGTTAATTACACTCGGCACTCTTGAGGTTTATCCAGATATAAACTCGGCTTTTACTGACTATTGAAATTACACTAAGATACAATTTTGTTACCTTTTACCTTACATCATTAACAAAGCACATAAAAAAGGCGATAATACCCCTCACTGAAAATTTCTAAAATGACAAAATTAACTCTTAGAAAAAACTGTTAGCTATCAGTCACACAGATAGTCCCAAATTTCAGTTCCCTTATTGCTAAATACCTAGTAATTTCACTCAGATGATACAAGACAACATAATTATGGACGTAAAGACTTTTAAACAGGTAAGAGATATAATTTCAATATGCCAAATCTGTTTTCATACATAGACAGACACCGGAGGAGTCATTCAGAAATATGATCATGCGTGCCATCACCGACACATGAGTTCAAAAAAGAGAGGGAAAAAAAAGATCACGATCTATGACTTATCCTACCGAACTAACCCACTTTCAAATCCACGTGGTTAAGTCAAAAACAGAAAAGTCACATATACTATGACATGACTAATAGGAAACACTACATAAACGTTCAAAAGAAAATTAGGTAAAATACCAACAATTCGTCTAAAAAATGTACAAATTAATGGGTCTTATTCACCTAACATCCTATGACCAGCGTAGCGTGTCACTAGGTAAGGGACAGAGGCATAATGGATAGCATTCTAAAGAAACCAAGACTCTGCTAGTGAGTTTATGATAATAACAAGGGCTTAAGGTAATACAAAGAATCAAGTAACCGCCTTGAACATTTGGCATACAGTGAAACTGAAAATTTCTAATCCGCAAAGCGTGAAAGGCAACCATATGGTTGACGTGAATAATAGAGAAAGTAAAGGTGAACAAATGCCAAGGGTGACCCATTAAATTAAATGGTTTAAGTAACTAAAACTCATTTAAACCACTAATGTCAGACTAGGAAATCTGCCGAACGCATGGCTTGAAACAGCTGGCAACAATTTATTTAATAATAATAAGCAAAACAGGAAAAGAGGACTCACCGTATATAAAATAAGTCTAGAGATGACATGACAAAAAAGATGAACAGTGCCATCTTTTCATAGTCTTATTCACTTGAATAGAGAAATCGATAGAAGTTTTAGTCCTTAGAGACGTCAAAATAGATTTTATGTCAGAATTGAAATTATATGCCCATGATTCTGTTAAACGATTGAGTGAATGGAATTCTGGCAGCAACTCTTTTGAATATATTATTACTTCATCAAGGCTTTAAACGCAGATAAATGGCTAGAACCCCATTGAAAGCAATAAACCATTAGAGATATATTATTGATTGGTTCAATGCTGGTTCAATTTTTCAGAAAGCAGCAAGCCCTTGTCTATATTTGCATAACTAAATCTAAAGTTTTGATCTTTCCAATCAAATTATATCTAAAGCCCTCAAAAATCCAAAAGTAACAATTAGTGTTCTAACAACAACAAAAATTCATAGAATTCTTACGACAGACTCAAATCAATACTCAAATCCCAAGACATCTCTCTTAAATATTGTTTTGAAGCTCCTGAGAAATTTATTGTGCTCCTAGGGCGTCCCAATATATTATAGTTATAGCCTTAGAAACTTAGAGCCTTAATACTTATATTCCTAAAACTATTAGAATCATAAAATAGCCACGGCGTCTAAAACTATCTAATTTTTAAGTGGGTCGTCTAAACGCAAAAATATAATCCACTTTTTTTATAAAAAAAAATTGCATTGTTTCTTAGGCCTAACTTTAACAGACAAAATTACAAAAAATGCTCTTAATGACGAAAGAAAAATAAATTTTCTTTTCTTTTCAAATTTTACGCGTTTAAATGTTCAGGGTCGAACATTCCCCACACCCCCCCCCCCCCCAACAAAAAAATAAAAAAAAAAGTTTCATCTTCAGAATTAAAATGTATCCGAGGCATAAAAAGGTAAGGATAAGCGTGTGGCGCAAAATCCTTAGACTCCCAAGTGGCCTCCTCGATTTCATGTTTCAACCATAAAACTTAGCCGAAGTAATGACTTTCGTCGTTAACAGCCGATCATGATAGTCAAGAATCTCAACTTGTTACTCCTCATGAGAAAGGTCCTCCTGCTCTGGTAAAGGCACATTCAGAATAACACGAGTTTTATTTTGAATGTACCACCTCAGATTCGAAATATGGAAAACATTATGAGCGTATGAAAGTTCTATCGGCTATCCAACTCCGTAAGCCAACATGCCAATCCTCTCCAAAATCATAAAAATGGGGTTGTAGCTCGGATCAAAAGAAAATATGCGGCTTTTTTAAACCTATCAATGATAACCTAATTAATATTAGAACCCTTGACTGTCCTTGGTAAGCCTCCTAAAAAATCAGTGGTTACATACTCCCACTTCCACACAGAACCTTAAGTGGCTGAAGTAGTCTTCTAGGCTTATGATGTTTTGTCTTCACTCTATGATGGATCGGACGAGATAATGGCGGACTAACTATTCTATATTGCAAATTCATGCCGCTCCACCAAAAAGGCTCCTTAAGCTCATGATATATGAACATCTTTGTTCCTCCTGGATAAATATAAAAACTAGAGCCATGAGCTTCTAACAATAACTCCCTCCTCAAAGACATACGAGTGCGCACACAAGGTCTTTTACGAATCTAAACTGTTCCATCTCGTTAACTTTCAACTAAGACTGCTTCCCACTATTAATATTACCAATCATGAAAGCTATCCCTGAATCTCCATCTTGATCTTCTTTAGTTTTGATGATCAAGGTAGATTGTACATGTAGTGTTGCCAAGTACTCTCCACCATCTTGCCATTTGATCTCGAGATCCAAGTTTATCATGTCCCCCAACAGGTGAGGTTAACAGATCAATGCTGCTAAGTTCCCAACCATCTTGCTACTAGTGCATCGACCACCACATTCTCTTAACTAGGGTTGATATTGAATGGTGTAGCAATAGTCTTTCAAAAGTTCCAATAAACACCTATGTTTCTTGTTCAGCTCCTTCTGGGTGAATATTTACTTAAGCCTTTTATGATTAGTGTATATTTCAGAAGTCTCATCATACAAGCAATGCCTTCGATGCAAAAATTGGAGGTACTCTCTTAAGATCATAGTGGGCTAGTTCTGCTTGTAAGGCTCAAGTTGTCTAGAAGCAAATGAAATCATGTTACCATACTGAATCAAAACACATCTCAAGCCCTTCTTTAAGGCATCACTATATATTAGACAACTTCCAAAACTAGATGGTAAGGTCAGCAGAGGTGCAGACTCCAAACGTTGCTTCAGTTCTTTTCGTTTTCATGTTGAACATCTTAGCGGTAACCTCATGCTGATCGACTAGTGCCCTGTCTTGGGCCAAAAGTTATACTCTCTATACTAATACATGTGGTCTAGACTGCCCCAGTGCTGGAATGGATAATCTATGACATGATAATCCTTCTAGCCACACCTAAAGCATGCTCTTGTATCCCAATGACAAATCTAATAGCCATGTCATTTGCTGCACCTCTGACAAATAGGGTCTGAACCTGCAAGCAGGGGCCTAGAACCCTTGCTAGAACCCTTATTAAAACTACTCTAACGCTGACCTTGACTGTAACACCCCATAATTTTTTTTTATTGTCAGGATACTTGTGTAAGTACGAATTAGAATGTATGATAATTTTGAATTAAATAATGGGCATAAAAATCTATTTAAATTTTTCTTCCCTGAAAGTGGGTTATACTTTTAGAATTAGATGACCCAATTTAAATTTGGACTTTAGTTTGACCAATTTAGAAAGTTAGAGAATTTTGGGAAGTAATGAGTATTTTGCAATTCTTATTATTTTAGGACTGTAATTACATTCCTTTAGGTTAATGACTTATGTATTATAATCCCTAGGAGCACCACAAACTTGAGAAGATCCTCCAAAGAATCTCTAGGAAGAACACTCTTGAGATTTTGGTCATTACATTGAGGTAAGACTTTATTTTGATATTGGGATTGATGTTAGTGATAAGAAACACATAAGCTATAGTGATTGATGGAGTCTAATTGAAATTTTGGGTATGATTATATTAGGATTTTGGATATAATTTGTTTGAGAAGATCAAGACTTGGAGTTGATTTACGCAATTGAGGTAAGGGTTTTTTCACGTATTTATCCAATCTAAATTCTGATTATCGATCCGTTCATCAGTTGATTTATTGTTTAAAGAGATCTATTGATTCTTTAGAACCTTAATTACATTCTTGATCGTTACGCTAAATAGTTCTTTGTACTTTTGGTTATTGACTTTGATTCGTGATCTTTTTGTTGTAAATCTTTATGGCAAATTCAAGAGCCTATAACTTTTTTGTTCCTTGTCAATTTTAGTGTTCTTACATTTTCTGAAAACCATAAATAGTGTACTACAACTTTGTAGTTTTGGGTTCTCCAAATTTCCTATTGATCAATATTCATAAATAGACCTGAACATTGTTATGCTTATATTTTTGCCAGTTCAGGTCAGTCAACATCGATTTACTGTATCTTATTTGTTTCTCATTGGTTTTTTAATGATCTTAGACATTTCTGAAATCCTTAAGATCCTTCTTCAACTTTTTAGTTTTGTGTTTTATCATAACCCATCTATTTTCTGAAAGAAATTCTATTTGAAAGTTATTCATCGGTACAAATGTTGTTTGTTTAACAATGCAAATCAGCTTACTTTGTCTTGCTCCATCTTATTCGTTTCTTATCAGTTTTTGATGATCTTAGACATTACGAAAATAGTAATGAGTCCTCTTAAACTTTTGGACTTGGAGTTATCTTAGAATTTGTTGATTTTGTTATTAAAGTTAGCCTTTCAATAAAACTGTTCTGCGTAGAATCGTGTGAACAAGAATGACTTTGTCGGCTTCAAACTCTTGGTGTTTATTTAGTAAACTTGTTATATGTTTTTATAATTTGGCGAGCCATGTCACAGTGTTTGTGACTTATCTATATCTGACTTACCCACATGGATTGAAACGTGGGCTAGCTTAGCGGGATGAGCTAAAGATCGCGATCTTAATTTTTGAATCTTGTCTCACGTTAGAGATGTCAAATGGGCCGGGTGGCCCGCGGGCTGGCCCGGCCCGTTTTTGGGCCCGGGCTGGCCCTAACCCTTAGGGCTTGGGCCAGGGCCAAGGCCAGGCCGAATTCTTTGAGAAACGGGCCCGGCCCCGGCCCGGCCCTAAAATGCCCCTTTTTGGCCCGGCCCTAAAATGGCCCGGTTTGGCCCAGCCCCGTTAGCCCCCCCCCCCCCCCCTAATTTTTTTCTTTTCTATTTTTTTGAAGTCTATTTTATTACATTATTATTTTTTTTGATATTTTGGATCTTTTTAGTTAAATTAATAGTTTTTGAGGTGTTATTGAATTCATATGATCAGAATTTTCTTTAACATACGCACAGAAGTATGGGTGTGTGGTGACTGTGACGTGTTTTTGATGATTTCTGAGTGGGCTTTCATTTAATGTATTTTACAGAATTTGCTTTGTGTTCTACATCACAAGCTAAGGGAATAATTATAAAAACAATTATCATGTATTCTAAACATAAATAAAAATTATGTATTCTTTTTGTTTCAAACCAAAAGAGGTGAATTGAATTCTAAATTTAATTTCATGAAGTGGGTGACGTGTTAAAGAGCCTTGAAGAATAATCTCATGTTTCTTTAAATGACCAAAGAATTTGAATGTAACAAGAAAAGATGTTATTTAATCTTCATCGATCTCGTTATTGTTTTTGTTTGATCTACTCTATTTTTCTTTGACATTTACAGGTTTTACACCATATTACGAAAGAGATTGAATTTTGCACTTAAAATCAGTATGTATGGGCTAGAACAACTAGTTTTTGTACCTAATCCGTGGTTAATGGTCAATCAACATCAATTTGCCTTTTCGAAAGGGGGTTAATTCGTGAAAAAGTGATTGTATACTCAGTGGTCCGTTTACAAAAACTTTGCCCTTTGTTGAAGAAGAAGTCTTTATAATAAAAAGTTGGGAAGAAAGGAAAAAAAACAAATTTTGGATTGGGCCCGGGCCCGGCCCAAGCCCGGCCCTAAATATTGGGCCTAGGGCCTGGGCTTGGACTGGGCCCATATATCCCAGGTTTTAGGCCCGGCCCGGCCCGTTTTTCATTTGTGAGGCCCGGCCCTGGCCCGATTTCATTGGAGGCCCGCTGGGCCTGGGCCGGGCCGGCCCAAGCCCGGCCCATTGACAACTCTATCTCACGTGTTGGTGATGGCACGCGTGACACATTTCTGAATGGCTCTCGTGGTCTTCGTCTTTGTACTCATTGGACATTTGAATTTTGATATCTGATCTATTTGAAGAAGTTTTAGAACTTATTTGAAGTATTATTGAATTCACTAGAGTCTTTTTAAAATATAAGATATCCTTATCAGAACTTGTGGAAACGTTTCAAACTTAAATTTGTATTGTTTTAAATACATCGAAACCTTTTGACCCGCTATAAATTTGGTTATAGATGGTAATTCCTTAATTTGAGGTTCTATTGTATGTTGATACGAGCTATTTGATCTTGTTGCTAATTTGATTTCTGAATAGAAAGTTAGTGCATTGGTTTTGGTATTCGCCATGCAACTTGGTATCGTACTTTATCATCTCCAAGTACTATTATCGATATAGCGTGCTTTGTACTCTGTGGGTGGGTGTGTGCGATTATCTTTATTGGGCTTTGTGCTCACCATTTACTTTCAGGTTATTAGGCAGTGTTTGGAGCTGTACAAAGGATTATAAGGCATGGCTAAGTAAGAAGCTTTTTAGGGAAGGATTTTTCCTTTCATCTTTATTGTACGAATAGATTTTGCTTTAGATTTTATTTTGGAGCTCCTTGTAGGAGTAATTGAGGTCAATGTAATAGTTTTAAGCTGGTGTGACATTTATTGATGTTTCTTGGAGACTTATTCTTAGATGCTCTGAATAGCCAATTGGAAGACCTTTTGGCTATTTTGAGGTTTTCTGCCTTTGTTTATTTGAAATTAACGCTTCAAAAAAATTGGGGCATTAAGTTGACCAAGACTTTGACCTTGGTCCCTATGACCAAGCTAAGCTGAAGAAGAAGTGTGTATGTACTTCCCATCACTTTGTGCCATGTGTGATTGGGCTAGCTTTGATGATCTCTTGCATGTATTGGTGCTTTCCTCTCTCTATAATCTCTTGCTTTTGCATCAATGGGCTTTCCAAAGTCCATGCACTGAATATGTGAATGAACTAGAACTTAAACAATGCGTTGCCAAATATTAGACTTAAGACCCCAAGCAACTATCTATACTCTATCCTTCTCACTTGCCATCAACTGCTTATTAATGATATAATGAGACAATCGCGTAAAATTGACCTTAGAATCCGACACTCTCGTTCTCATGCTATCTCAAGTTATATATATATATATATATATATATATATATATATATATATATATATATCACACGCTCCTAGGAAAGTAACAGCTGAAGAACAAGTCCTTAAACTGATCCCATGTCATCGTATCCGTTGTTCAACCATCGTATTATCCTTAATTATTTTTCACTAGTGTTCTGCTTCCCCATCAAGCTCATTCACTATGAGTTCTATCTTTCCTTATCACTACAATTCATAGGCTGTAGTATCTTCTCGAGCCGATGTTATCCACTTCTTTGTCATAATTGGGTCGTCCGTACCCCCAAAAGGTTTCACATTATTCTTATCGAACTCGTCTAATAAGCTACGAATATGAACCTATCCATTATTAGGATTCTGCTATGGGTTGGGATGATTTCGTTGATTTAATTAAGCTTGTTAGTTTGCCAGTAGCTGACTAAGTTGGGTTTGCTGATTTGTTAGGATAGCCAAAAAGATCTTGTGAGTTCTGGTTCCCCTTGGGTTTTGGTGCTCCATATTTTTTTATCTTGGCACGCCTATTATTACAACTGTTTACCATTACTAGAAGAGAAACATAGGTCAGATACTGAGTGCGAGAACAACCTTATATGTACCCATTCTACCCATCTTATAACCTATCTAATCCTAAGCATGAGACTACAGGAGTTTAACTCTATCGCTTTGATACCAACTATAGCACCTTGAATTTATGGACCGTTAATTTCAGGCACATACCTCCAAAAATCCAAAGTCTTCCAAACAAGGTATTGAAAGCATATACTAATCAATCTCTAGGATATGTAAATAAATGCTATAACGGCCTAAAGCAATTATACTGCCCCAAATACTCCTACATAAAGTTCCAAAATAAATTCTAAACCAAATTAATACCTCTTTATTATCTCTCTCTATCTTAAAAGTGTGATGTGCTTAAACATGTTTCTAAACATTTTTAACACCAAAATGGCCTCTGAAATCTCCCATACTACCATCTACCCGCCTTAAAAAAAAAAAAGCCTTCTGCCACCGGCTTACAGGACTTTGAAGCAGCGCCAAAGTTTAAAAATAATGGTGCTTCTCCTATGCCAACATCTTTCCCTCCTTACAGACACACACTGCCTTTGCCTCAACAAAGACATCCTGCCTTTACCTCACAGACACACTGCCGTCGAGGAACCATCTTCACAGAAGATATACGAGTGCGTTAAATGGCGAATTTAACAACAAATTATTCCTACTTCCTCTACTACAAAGTTCCTCCTGCAATACTACTTTTAAAGGTCAGCTTTCGCATTGCCATAATCGCATTTCATGAGTCAATGAACGAAAACACTATATTCTCTGGTTTGATTCTTCTCAAAATACATTCAGCCATTTGATGTCGTGTTTATCTACGACGTATTCCATCACTCTACGTACATGAGATTGCATCCTCTACCACCAGTGCCAGTCCCTCGATCAGCAAAGCATATGACTATGATTTACATGTACGCATACGTGTGACGCACTTTAAATTCACTAATTTCGTGTGTACGAATAGAAATTCTGGTTTGATTAGCATCTCCACTTCTCTGTACATGTCTTCCCTCCATTAATCTTAATCAAGGGCTTCATGATGTCTTACTCTTTTACCATTGCATGCAAGGTGTTTGAAGATATGCAATAGCACACTATGTTACTTTGCACATTCTAAGCACGTCACATGTGTCTCGATTTTGTTCCAAATTGCTTATTGTCTTAGCCAGTGCTAGCAGAGGAATTGATGATTGCTTTTGGTTCTTAGGCTTGACATAGGGAAAAAAAAGATTTAAGAATCTTTAGGAAAAGTACAACGATTAAAAAAGGTGTTGCAAGCATATTCTAATCAGTTGAGATGAAAATATCACTGATATTAGTTGACAAAAGAAGGCAAGAACCAGAGTGAAGAGTAGAAAACATATAGTGGAAATGCACTTCTGTTCCCTTAGGACTAACCTCTACCATAACAATTGCGGGTTGTATTCTAGCCATTATGACATATGCAAGTCCCCGCTCACTTCATAATTTTTGCACGATTCGGTCCTCTACGAGTTGTTGTAATGCAAGGAAATCCCAAATTGCCACTTTTTTGGGTCCCCCTCATTTCCCCCAAATCCATATAGTGAAGTACTAGATGAGGATAGGAGCTTAGGGAGATCCAGTCTATACTCAGGACCAAGAGCAATTGGTGGATAATAAAATCAAGAAGTATAAATCGGTGCATTCAGTTCCAATCCAATACCCGTTACCCCTTGCAAGAATACAAACTCTGGGTCAAATACTATAAGACTATTGCCTAAGTAGTCTATTGAGGAAATAGTGTAAATGCCAATGGCAGTAGAGAACTGAAGAGTCCTAGACCTATATTTTTGTATCTCGTAAAGGCAGGGTGGCTGCAACCAAAACCTTAAACAAAGGGGGTCTTTAATGGGACAGTGCTACATGCTACATGACATGTACCATTTCTACCCTAAAAGAATCGACACCATTTTGGGCACTATCATTTTGTACAAACTAAGTACAACAAACAATAAAAAAAATCTATTTTTTCCCACCTACCTTAGCATTTTCAGCTCTGCTTGACTAACAACTTAGATGTTAATACGCGATAATGAGTTTTATAATACATTAGTATTGAGCAATCCAGGAAAAAGAAGGATAGTTACACATATCATATTTTTGTATTACTCTTAGAGTTGGTGATCAATGTACGACACGCCTGGCTGCTGTGAGAGTTAGTCTGCGATATGACTATTTTGGTGAGAATTCTTGGGCTAAGGAAATTCCACTAGGGATGATGTGCAGTAGGGAATGGAATCAATGGTAATGGCATGCCAGGAATTATCTTAAGAGTGGATCCAAATCGTATTAATACGGTAAAAGGCATAAAACTCTTAGATGCGACTGACATATGGAGATGGAGAGCCGCACTAAAAAGGTGATGATTGCATACACTATAAGCTCTCACTCTTTGGTTTGGTTACCTTTCTGTTCATAGGCATTAAAAGCTCTAAGTTGGTCGGATAACCAGATAACATTTATACCATCAATCTGGAATCAGGTTTGCACCAGGAATTTCAGCCATAAGAATTTGCTACCGTCGTTCAATTAGTTAGTAAAGCTCCCGAATAATGCTCGAGCCACATAATCATACATTCTTAGTCCAAATGACATAAAACTGACCCAGAAGCATTGCCTACTGATGTTTATTTGAGTATACACTGGTCGCATGCACCCTCACAAAGGACAAATTCAAATAGGTTAGTGCATTGAATAAGTGTACATTCATGAATCACTAAGAAAAGAAGGAAGGTAGTCATGTAATAAAATATGAAGATAAGAGCACCATGAGTAATTAGGTACCTTGCATCTAAGGAAACTAAACAGTCTACCCAATTGGTAACACATGAGAGTCCTCAGAATCGGCCCAGGCTTCTCTACCTTCTGTAATATTACTCGATCCAACTTCTTATGAGACATCATCCTTAGGTCATACCTTCTTCCCCTTTGACATGAAATAATAATACAAGTCATCTAGCACAGATCATGTTGTTGGGTAGCATAAACAAATAAAACCTATTCTTCTCCATCTATACACTCTATGTGCGAGAACAACTTATGCTCTTTAGTCACCACTATACTTGCACTGCCTCAAGGACAAGATTGGTTTGCAATTCATGGCTTGGTTGTGACTCTTAAGCTGTGATTAGTTGTGTATCACCTAAGGTGAAGCCACAGAAGATAAAGAAAATGGTCAAGAAAACTGCAATTGGTGATGTATAAGTCATTGTTTTTTCAATTATTCAATTTTCTATTTTGTAATGCATTATGTTGACCACCTAAGATTCCGTGTTAATGCTCTTTGATGACAATAGAAATATCCTTAAGGAATCTACACTCTCATGCCTAGCACCACACCCCTTCATTTACAAACCTGCCCCTCAACTCAGAACTGAATCTATCAAGATTTCTAATTTCTATTATCCCATCTGTAACTATCAAATACTACGGTATAACTTCATGATTGACAGGATCTAAATAAGGTTAATGGGGTTAGAAACACCTACACGTCACTAAATTCAGGGATTTTTCCATCATCTGCTAACATTCATAGAGCTCATCCTAAATCAAGCAAAAAATGCTTCATATAATATCATGTTAGCAGAACCCTCATATAGTGAATTCAACATAGTTTACTTATGAAAAAACTCGGTAGGCTATTATCTTTCCTAAATTGGAAAAGTTTCAATGTAAAATAAGGAAGATCATTAATCAATGCTTGAAAAGACATCATGCTAACTGAAGATGCAATACTAAAGTGGAACTCTGTGGCTGAAAACCCTATTATCAAGTCTGGTTGATATATCCCTAAAAGTGGTTGTAGTGTAGCAGTACTACTGTGGAAGTCTGACTAAACATATTACAAAAATATTAGAAGCAGTACAGTATAAATGCTCAACACTTTTTGGATTTAGGTAGTAAGCTAAAGAAGTAAATGGAAACGTGAACTCTATACGCGAACAAATCCAAGTCATCTTACCATGTGAAGAAACTGCTGAAGAGCAAAATGTCAAACAACATCAAAGAACTTGCACCTAAAATCAATTAGTGCGGGACAAATATAACAGAAGGTCAACAGCTTAAAGATCAAGTGGAGAAGGAAAGGAACAAAAGATAAGGTACTGCGGAAGAAAGAGATAATCTACAAAACTAGAATATGTCTTGATTTCTTCATATAAATCATCATCAAAGCAGCCTAAAAAAAGGACACATTCAAGCACACATGCCAACCATGAGATCAGTTTTCACCCTTTAAAGATTAGGAAAAAAACCCAAGAGTAAATGTAACAAGCAAACCTTTCCAAAGATGGTAGACTTCAGCAGTACAAGTAAAGCTTGAAAAAAGGCGTTAGTTGAATGTAAGTTCATCCCTTTGTATCGCAAAAAAGAAAAATTAGAACTGTGTACTTGAAGCACTATAGTACACCGTTTCCACTAAGGTTACCACACAAAACAAGCTAAACAATTTCTTTAGCCCAGAATATACTGCAATAGCAGGATAATGAAGTCATGCTTACTTTAAGAACACTACAAGAAAACAGGCTTTTAGGGACGGGAAAAACCGTCGCTAAAAGAATTAGCGACGGATTCACTGTCGCTAAAAATCTCTCATATAAAAGTCAGTCACTAATAGTTTAGCGACGGAATGTTTTAAATCCGTCGCTAAATATGTCATTTTTTCCGACGGATTTATTTTTAATTAGCGACGGATATTCCGTCGCTAATTATATTTTTAGAATTTTAATTTATTTTTTTGTCAAATTAGCGACGGAATATTCCGTCTCTAAAAAACTTATTTAGCGACGGAATTGTAGGAATACTTTTAGCGACAGAATTAATCCGTCGCCAAAAGTCATTTTTTTTTGAATTTTTTTTTATTTTTCAATTACCCAAACCTGTAATACAATTTTCAATTCTCAACAGCAACGCGCAATAATCAATACAGAAAGAAATATATATAATCAATTATAAAAAATATTGATTATAAAAAAAACTCATATATGTACAAGCCGGGAACCGGATACAGCCGGTTAGGAGAGGGGAGAAGAGTACAAGCCGGGCGCGGGGGGCGGGGGGGGGAAGCTAGGAACGGGCACGGGAAGGGGCTCATCAGGGGTTGTCGAGTCCCGGATCTGGATCCTGCTGATCTGGGGCCGGCTCGGCCTGTCCAGCAGTGCCCTGCTCCCTGATCATCCTCACCACCACTGTAGCAATGCGCTGGATCTCCTCGTCGTCCAACTGAGGACGAGGAGCCGGTGTCTGTGGAGGGGCAACAGGGGGTGAGGACGCTCCTATCACGGCATGAGCAGTCGTGCTAGGCAGGCCGCGTATGCGGCCTTTCGGCCGATTCACGACCTCCGGCGTATCCAGCCATCGCTTCAACCCCCCAGTACTCGCAGCTGTACTAGTGGACGATGATGGCTGTCCGGACTGCTGCTCGGACCCCCTTAGCTGTTCATACGAGGCCTGTAAAAATAGTGGTTTAACAATATGTTTGGGCATTAATTAACGAAACAGACATTGAGGATAGAAAGAAAAAACATTAACAACTTAAATAAATTGACTCACATCGATCCGCCGGGCAATATCTGAAATATAGTCGCCCACCCGGTGCGTCTCGTCCTTGTCCTTCTTCCGCACGTGCGTCTGAGTATAGGTCAGAGCTATGACCTCATCCTCCTCCAGATCCAGGTGCTCAACCGCGTTCATGTGACGGACGATGTCGTGTGGCACTGACCCCCCCCCCCGTGTGCGTCGGATCTCTGTTCTGTCTGTTCTCAGCCTCGCTCTTACTCTTGGCGTCCCAACTTGGATCCGAAGCCCACCGATCTATCATCTCTCCCCATACACGGTGAGATATCCAATGTGGGGGATATCTCGTCATGTCCATCATCGGGGCACCCACGGGCAGCGCCTTCTTCGCTCGGTCCTGTGCATCGTGGAGCCATCGGCGGTACCAAATATCCACGATGTTAGACAAAAAAGGTTTGACGGATGTTAGAAAACCAGATCTGTATGCACCCGGAGAAACACATGTGAACGTGTACCAAATATCCATGACATAGAACACAAAGCATGAGTCAAAACACTGTTTTATAAACAATTAGCTTTTCCAAATTGTCCAAACTGGACATCCAAAGGCTCATTACAAAGCATTACTTTCACAGCTAATAACATAAAATCATCAATTAACAACCTAAAATCACAGATCAATAATCACAATTCTCAAATACACAATTAACAACCTAAAATTATCAAACAAATTATCAATGTTCAAATAGGAAAAAATTGTTCAAAATGCACATATCTGATGCGCTTGAATTATTTCAATTTAGGGTTCGATTATATTAGGGCATTCAATTTAGGATTCAATTAGTTTAATTTAGGGTTCGGTTCGATCACGGGCATTCAATTTAGGGTTTAATTAGGGTTCAATTACATCAATTTAGGGTTCAATTAGAGGGTTCTATTGAATCAATTTAGGGTTCGGTTGATTTGGGGCATTCAATTTAGGGTTCAATTTAGGTTTCAGTTGGATTAGGGCATTCAATTTAGGGTTCAAATAGGGGTTAATTTAGGGTTCGATTCGATTAGGACATTCAATTTAGGGTTCGATTAGGGCATTCAATTTTGGGGTTTAATTATGGTTCAATTACTTCAATTTAGGGTTCAATTAGGGGGTTCTATTAATTCAATTTAGGGTTCGGTTAATTTGGGGCATTCAATTTAGGGTTCAATTAAGGGGGGTTCAATTATTTCAATTTAGGGTTCGGTTGGATCAGGGCATTCAATTACAATTATTTGGTTCAATTAGGTTGAATCGGGGTTCATTACAATTAATTGGTTAAGTTAGGGTTAATCAGGTTTTATTGGGGTTAATTCGTTCAATTAGGGTTATGCGGGGTTAATTACTGTTAATTGGTTAGTTTAGGTTGAATCGGGGTTCATTACAATTAATTGGTTCAGTTAGGGTTAATCAGGTTTAATTGGGGTTAATTCGTTCAATTAGGGTTACGCGGGGTTAATTACTGTTAATTGGTTAGATTAGGGATAATTACGGTTTGATTAGGAATAATTGGGAACAAATTAAGGATAGATAGGGTTTATCCGGGCTAATTATACTTTAATTAGGGTTTAGGGTTTAAGGTTAACCGGTTCAAATAGGTTTAATTGGAGCTAATTACGGTTATTTGGTTCAATTAGGGCTAATCAGGGCTAATTAGGGTTTATTGGTTCAATTAGGGTAAATCGGGATTAATTAGGGCTAATTGGTTAGATTAGGTTGAATCGGGGTTCATTACAATTAATTGGTTCAGTTAGGGTTAATCAGGTTTAATTGGGGTTAATTCGTTCAATTAGGGTTACGCGGGGTTAATTACTGTTAATTGGTTAGATTAGGGATAATTACGGTTTGATTAGGGTTAATTTGGTTCAATTAGGGTTACTTGGGAACAAATTAAGGATAATTAGGGTTTAATCGTTACAATTATATTACAACAAATTAAATACAATACAATACACTACAAAAAATTAAATTTAATTACATTACAACAAATTAAATTCAATTATATTATAGCAAATCAAATACAATTACATTACAATAGATTAAATACAATTACATTATAACAATAGATTTAATGCGATAAATAATTTCTAGCATACAATTACATTATAACAACAGATTAATTTCTAGCATACAATTACATTATAACAACTGATTAATTCAATATGATAAATAATTTCTAACCAGAAAAAAAGTGAGTTCAGGCAGTGGTGGGGCGAGGCGGATGACGACAGTGGCGCACGAAAGGCAGTGGTAGAGGGTGGTGGTGCGGCGGAGGGGGAGGAACTGTGGCGATGGTGGTGCGACTGTGAGGTGGCTGTGGCAGTAGTGGGGTAGCTGCAGGGCGCGCGAGGTGGCAATGGGGACGGCAGATCTGAGGGGAGAGGGAAGGGAGGTGTGGTGGTGGCGGGGGGCCCATCGCCGGGGTGGGGGGCTGGTGGGGAGGGACGGAGGCGGGGGCCTGTCGCCGGCGTGGGGGCTGGTGGGGAGGGACGGAGGCGGGGGCCTGTCGCCGCGTGGGGGCTGGTGGGGAGGGACGGAGGGGACGGAGGAGGGGGCCTGTTGCCGGCGTGGAGGCCTGGTGGGGAGGAAAGACGGGGGAGAGAGAGAGAGAGGGATAAATCTGGGTATTTAAGAACACATTTAGCGACGGACATGTCCCGTCACTAAAGATCCGTCGGTAAAACCATTTAGCGACGGTTTATACCGTCGTTAAAAGACCGTCGTTAAACGTCCATCGGGAATGGTTTTACCGACGGATTAATCCGTCAGTAAAATATTTTTTTGGACAACGTTTTTATCCACAGAAATTCCGTCGCTGAAAACACCTTTAGCGACAGAAGTCGTTCCGTCGCTAAAACCCTTTTTCTTGTAGTGGAATGATCCCAATCCACAGCTTTGTTTTAGATTCAACATATAGGAGAAGAATAGGTTTAGGAGATAATCGAGCTAATTATTTAAAATTATGAAAATCAGGAGTCGTATTTGGATATACCAGAATCAATTACAGATACCATCTTCTTTTGCACTTGTTTGTAATGAATCGTAATAAAAACATTCTTCACAAGGAAAAAAAGAAGATAAGATCAAGAAAGAGTAACTTTATCCGACAATAAAATTTAAGCAACGCTGTTAAATAACTGAGCAAATATATACAACTTGAAGAATCACCTGTTCCAGCAATTTAGAAAAGAAGCAAGACATTCAAAGATTCTAGGATACATTTTACACAATGTAGTTCCAGACATATCAACGTAAGGAAACATTTGGGAGAATGGTGCTGTGTAGTTTCAAATGACAATATCACAAAAGTCCAAAACTTGAGATTAAGAATTCAACACCAAACCAAAAAAAGGGAAAAAAAGATGACTCAATTTTTGGTGTCTATGATTATGGTGTTTATGTGTGAAACCAGTTAGTTAAGATGATAAAATTAAGTTGCGGGATTGATTCCTATTCATAGAATATGCTATCTACTCCGATCATATGGTTACCTTCTTCTCGACGATGATCTCCCACTCGCCTAGATGAATATTAGGAGGAAGACTTGGCTTTAAAAGAGCTAATCCAGTTGCTTTCTGCTTGTAGTCTGTAGCATTTTCAGCAATGCAAATACTCCCCACCATGTTAGGTCTATACCATGTTATTGGCATGTGTAACATTCCAAGGTAGCGTTAGACTTGTTTATCGTTAGATACTGAACCACTAACATCTAGTGCCTAACATTTCACATGTTATGCATTTGACTTGCAGGTGTGTCTTAGTACCTGTGTATATGTGTCGCAGCTGCAACCTGGTTACCAATCGGAAGAGTTTAGCACGTACCGGATGGGAAGGGAAGGTCTTTTTGTCTTATATCTCTCTATACTTTTGAAAAGCTAATAACCCAATTGGTTTTAATCACATGGCATTTAACAAAATGGAAACCATCCTATAACATGCAGAGAAAAGGAGGATGCTCAATCGTGCTTACCAAAAGAACCGATATGCATGACTAGCCACCAAAGAAAAAGCACAATATGTTGAGAAGGTTTCTGAAAATAGGAAACGGAGAAGCAGTGATTCAAAATCACTTGCCATTGCAAGCCTTCGAACCAAAAAAAGGCCAAAAATGACGCGAGGTATGTTGTGTCATTATTTTCTGGTTGTTGAATGGATAACTGAATTGGCTTTCTACTCTTATATTGTAGAGAATGGTTGGCTGATCCAACGTCATGTCATTGTTTTGTTGTCTTCTTTGTGCTTTGACAGTTTATACACTACAAAGGACACTTGTGCCAGGACTTTGTCTTTCCTTACATTTTTATCTACTCTAAGACATTCTAGGTTTCACTGATCGGAAGTATATACTTGTGCTAGAATTTTGCCTTTCTTAATGCAAATAAACAGTTGTTGCCAAAGGAATGGGGTTCGTTGCTACATGGAGGTGCCACAAAGAATGCAGTCTGAGTCAGCTTCCAGGTAGGCAAAGTGGGAGACAGCAAGGATGGAGTAAGGGCTGAGAGCAAGGCTTCCCAGACAGGTTGCGAGGGCTGGCAGCGCCGCGCAAGCAGGGCGACGATGAACATGGCGGCCGGTCGACAGTCTGAGTCAAGGGTGTAGCGTCAAGGGTCCGATGTCAGAAGTCCAAATGTGTTTCTCTCACTAGAATTCCAAAGAGAATGGCTTTTTAGAGAGAGAGAGTGAAAATGCCAAATGAGAGAAAAGATCATTGAATAAGCTCTAAAGTCCACTATTTATAGGCAAAAATAGGCATGTGTCAAAAGTTGACATGTGTCGTTCCCTGGGAGAGACACATCGCCAGCGGGATCCAAAGTACTGATTCTCCGTTGGACTACCGGTTCCTGAGTTCGTGTTGCCCTGCCCTTGCAGCATCTCTCTGCCCGTCTGAGAAGACTGATCACGCCGCAGTAGCATCATCAGAGTAGCCCGTTGCCCCAGCCATTAGTCTAAGCCCTTACTGAATCCCACAAGGTGCGTCCAGAGAACCTGACAGCGGTGACGGTTGCCCTTGCAGCCAACTGCCAAGCGGACTAGGCGCGATGCCCTCCAAGGACCTGCTCCCGTCCCGTAGTGACCTGGGGTCATTGCCCTTGTGGTGTCGACGATCAATAGTAACATGAGTGGGCATGGTCGTCGCTCAGTGTTTAGAGTCCGTTACGGGGAAGTCTTCTTGTGGGATCCCCCTGTAAGTGTGATGTTGATGGCTTTAAGGTTGTGCCGGCGATGGTTTTAGGGTTGTGAGCCCATCCGCAGTTGATTGAGCCAGTGATGGCTTTAAGGTTGTGAGCCCATTCCGCAGTTGATTATTGCAGGCGATGACTTTAAGGTTGTGAGCCCATCCCACACTGATTGTGCCAATGATGGCTTTAAGGTTGTGATCCCATCCCACAGTTGATTGAGCTGGCGATGGCTTTAAGGTTGTGAGCCATCCCGTAGTGAGGGGTCCTCGTGCCGGAGCACTACGAGCGAAGCCCCCGGAATGCTGCACACTCCGGAGAGTGGGTCGAAACATGTTCCACATCCATGGCGGGGGCGCATGGTGTGGTGAATAAGTGTGATTCCTGGAGGCCTGTAACATGATTATGGTGCATGGGTATGGTGCCTACAGCATGAGACATTGATTGTGGCGCATGGGCGCGACGACGACTATCGCGAGACCATACCTGGTGCCGGGGCACATGTCATTAAAGCGGCGTACGGGCGTGGCAACGACTATCGCAAGACAACACTTGGTGCCGGGGCACATGTTATGGAAGTAGCGCATGGGCACGGCGATGAACGTCATGGAACAATACTTGGTGTCGGGGCACATGTTATGGAAGTGGCGCATGGGCGCGACGACGAACGTCGTGGAGATATACTTGGTCTCGGGGCACATGTCATGAGAATGGCGCATGGGCGCGACGACGAACGTCATAGAGTAATACTTAGTGCTGGGGGCACGCATCATGAGAATGGCGCAATGGCGCAGCGATGAATTTTGCGGAAGAATACTTGATACCGGGGGCACGTATCATGACAATGGCGCACGGGCGCAGGCGACGAACGTCACGGGGATATACTTGGTGCCGAGACACATGTTATGGAAGTGGCATACGAGCGAGGCGAAGAACGTCGCGGAGATATACTTGGTGCCAGGGCACATGTTATGAAAGTGGCGCATGGGCACGGCGAAAAATGTCGTGGAGATATACTTGGTGTTGGGAGCACATATCATGACGATGGCGCATTGGCGCGGCGACGAACATCTCGGAGCAATACTTGGTGCCGGGTCACGTAACATGGCGATGGCGCACATGCGCGGCGATGAACGTCGTGAAGAATATATAGATGATAGTATGCGGCCATCGTGATGACTGCGCACGATCAGTGATGAGCGTCATGTGGCCATTGGTATTGAGCGAGCATTGTAGAGAGCGTTGAGCGGGCGCAGGCGATGGGGGTCACAAAGACGGTGCGCGGGCGACGGGAGTCATGTAGTTGGAGCGCGGGTGAGGGGAGTCACAGAGCTGTCGCGCGAACGCGGGCGACGAAGGTCGCCGAGATGGCGCGCAGGCGATGAGAGTCTCGGAGTTGGAGCTCGGGCGACGAGAGTCGCGGAGCTATCCCCCGTACATAGGCGACGAAGGTCGCGGAGATGGCCCGTGGGTGACGAGAGTAGCTGAGATGGCGCCGACAGCGAGCGATGGTTGTCACAGCGACGGAGGGTGACAACTAGTGAAGTCGTCGCGGCGACAGAGCGCAGCGGCAAGTAACGGTCATTGCAACTACGGCGCGCGCGACCATGAGCGACGGTCTTCGGTCATCAACTTAAGTGGTTGACCCCATAGGGTGGCCGACCCCCACAAGGTGGAAAAACCCATAGGGCGGTCGCCCCCCCCCCCCCTGGTGGCCGATCCCCTTAAGGGGGAAGGCACACCAAGGTTGCTTCTCGAAGGGAAAATGCACGTGACTTGATTATGTGACGCTTTGACCGGCCTTTGAGCGTTGAAAAGTTGACCGTTGAATGTGCCGACATGTCATGAGAATTGGGACCCCCAGTGGGCCTATAGGTGTAGCCAAGATAGGATGGGAACAACAATATCATAGGTTACTATGATTATTGTTATTCATGCATATGTTAGGAATAAAGATGTACCTACCACTGCTTTGCTCACTGTGACGCTCTCAACTGACATTCAACCACCTTTCACAGACTTTTTTTCCTTTTTTATTTATACTAATTTTTTTAGCTTGATACAAAGTTTTGTGAACCAGATAAAATAGTATGCAATACGGTTTACTCTTCTGCTTTCGAGCTACGGAGACGCAGTCCCTGCAATTTTTGTGGTGCCAAGAAATTTGAGTATGAGCCTCCAAGTTTTTGTTATTACGGTGGAAAGGTAGTTCTAGCAATTCCAAAGGATTAAGGGTCCTATTTACCTCTCAGAGTGATGATGTAGTAGACTTTGTAGACATATTCGAGCATATAATGGTATCTTTTCTTTCACATCGTTTGGCGTAAAGTTAGATAAAGAACTTGCAAGTTCTGGAAGAGGAATATACACTTTCCGAGCTCAAGGGCAAATTTACCATGACCTTCCTCCTCTTGTCCCGCCAAATAATGTTTCATCCTATTTCCAGTTATATTTCTTTGATATGGACAACGAGCTTAAAAATAGATTGAAGGTTTGAGAATCCATATGCCCAATTTTTCCGTAGATTAGAAGAGATTCCTTTAGATGCTTGCGAAGTTCTTATAAAAAGTGACGTTCAATTGGTTCAAAGAGTTTCTAATTCTCCATCAGTTGATCAAGTGGCTGCAATTTGGATCGAAGGCAACAATCCTACCTCTGCATATGAAAGGGATATTATTGTCCATGCGCATTATGGGCATCGGCATAGAGTAAGACACTACTACTGTTGTTATGATCCCTAGCAGTATCCACTACTATTTCCTAGAGGTGATGCTGGGTGGTACCAAAATATACTGAAAATAGATTTAAAAAAAGCTAGCATTTATGTTCTTCAAGGAATGAAAAATGCGAATATCCCTAGCTTTACATTTGCAGAAGATATTTTTAATGAAGAAGAACAAGGTGATTTTCTGCTTCTTGCTACTCTCTGTTCTTGTAGAGAAAAAGAATAACAAAGTTCTCTTGTTGGTTGTCTAACCAATGGATCTAAAGAATTTTACAGTGGTTCATGGGGAAAAACTGAGGAAGGTAACATGCCGGCAATGCTACTCTTACAAATTGCAAATTCGAGATGACGATGACTCTATAATTCTTTTATCCGGTAGATTATTGCATCAATATGTAGTTGATATGTATATTAAGCTTGAAACTACTCGACTTGATTACTATAGAAATCAACAATCCAAGCTAAAAGCTGAGTTGTACCAAGGAATTGCTGATAGTGTATTGGCCAGAGAGGTTAGGGGAAGTATGGTCGGGAGAAGAAATGAAATACCCTGAACCTTGGTATTGTCAAGCCGGTTAATTTGTTTTGTTAGCGACAATAATTATACGTAATAGTTAGCGTCGGTTGGCTTGAGAGATTATCATTTAACCTTTAGCGATGAACTTAGGGAGAATATAATGCTCGAAACTTTATTTTTGTCGATGAAACTTTTGTTATGTCAAAAATTATTTATTGTTCCTCGCTTTAAGTGAAAAATTTGTAGTCTTTTAAGGAAATGTGGGTGACTCGAGATAATAGCTAAAGATGACGGGGTCTTTAAAATTATTTCAACCTAGGGCAACTATATATAAAGGAAGTATTGGGGGCAGCCGTCACACAATCTGCCAGCCTATTTTTTGACGTGAAATTGAGAGAGGGAGACAAGAAACAAAGCTAGGGCAAGGTAAAAAAATTCCTAACTCTTCCCTTTAATTTTAGCCATGAAATTGGAGCTTTTAGAGATGTTTTTGTTAGTTAATCTAAGTAGTAGTTTGCTGCATTTTCTTTTAGTATGATTCATGTGAGTTTGACGGGCTTGTGTGGATGTTTTAGGGCTGTATAGGAGCAGCAATGATGGAGGGTTTGTACATAGGTTTTTGTGGGAAGGAAGACGGGAGAAAGGAGAAGGGTATGACTGCTGTTACAGCCATGATGTGTGATTGTTGATTGTGTGTGTATGACGTAAAACGGGACGAAGGAGGATGCCGTAGTGGGGCAACCGTGCAAATGTTGTCTAGTGGTGTGATTTGCGGGTAACAGCATGAGAAGGAAAAGGCAGTCGCGATGAACAAACGTAGTGCTGTGTTGTGGGTGTAATTGTATGGTGTTTAGGAGGGTAAAAAGGTGAAAAAAGGGAGGGGGAAGGGGCTGCAATGGGGCAGCCGTGCAAGTGTTGTGTAGAGGTTTGATTTGCGGGTAACATCATAGAAGGTGAAGGATTATCGTGATGGACAGCCATGATGCTGTGTTGTGAGTGTGTTTATAAGGTGTTAAGTGGGTGTAAAAGTGGAAAAATGGAAGGGGAAGGTGGCTGCTTGGGTGTGTTTAGATGGGTGTAGAATTTGAAAATGGGAAGGGGAAGGTGGTTGCCATGGAGGGTAGCCATGGTGCTGTGTCGTGGGTGTGTTTATGTATGTCTAGGTGGGTGTAGAAGTGGAAGAAGGGGAGGGTGAAGGAGCTGCCCACCATTGTGGGGTAGTGTGATTGGGTTGTAAAGAGAGAATGAAAATTTGGGTTGGGGCAAATTTGGTGAGGAAGATGATGAATAGTAGAGGTTTGATGAGCTGTCACTATTTTGAATTCTTAGGATTATTTATATATTGAATTAGGAAAAGTGTAAAACTAAAACTCCCATTATTTTTACATAATCTTCAACATGGAATTATCTGGGATTTTTCTGAGCATGAAAATTTCCTGAAATGATTTTATTTGAATACATGTTTTTTTAATTGTTTGGTATAGTAAACATGCTCATTTCTAGCCAAAAATTTTACAGTGAGCTGAACTTATTGAGACACTTGAGCATCTAAAATTTTGTGGCATTCTGGTGCAGTTTGATATATTTTTTAAGACAAGAACATTAGCGCTCAAATTAAATAGCGGTTTAGGGTTCTGAGCAGAAAATTTCCCAAAAGGCCATTATTGTCCAAAAAACCCACCTAGCTATTTAAAAAATTCTTTTGGGTTATAAGTAGGTGTGCAACGTTACGTCAGGTGTCGGGGGTAAATAGGTAATTTTACAGAGGTCTAGGAACAGTTTGATAATTTCACTCACTTGAGAGAAACTTAATGCTTAAGTATGCTCGAGCGGCAGTGAATGACATCTGTGTGATTTGTTATTTAGGTTTTCATAGCTGAGAGATAGGAACGACTTTTGACCGAGCTCAAGAACCAGTTATTGAGCGAGATAAGTACTCCAACCATGTTGATAGGTCTGACCCAAAGGCCCGCTAGGGGTCCCATTCCACGCTGACACGTCAACGTAGTCAACAGTCAAACATCCAACGCATCGAATCGGTCAGCGCGGGCACGCTCAAGTCACGTACATCTTTCCCTTCGCACGCTTCGTGTGCGACTTAGTCACCAATTATTTCACGTTGATGTCACTCATGGTAACATGATCGTCACGCTGCAGCAATTCGAACACCTTTTCATCAAAAATATTGACAGACAGCGCAACCGGATCACGGGGTCAAGGGGAAAAGGCCTTGACCAACCCCATGGGGTCAGCCTTGGCCTCCCCCAAGGCCATGGGGCCAGCTGCGGCCTTCATGGGGGTCGGCCTTGGCATCCATGGGGGGTTGGCCTTAGCCTTCCCCCCTCGGTTGTTCACTTTTCGTGCAAGGTCCTTTTCGCGATTTGTTCACTTTGTCCGTTTTGTATGTGAATTTGTCACCTTGTTCGTCACATGGGTATGACTCACGGCAACATGCTCGTAGTAATGCAACTTCCAAATTCTTCATTGCCCCCTCCCAGAGGAATGGCCTTGGCCTTGGGCACCCCTAGGGTTGGCCTCAGCCTCCCCAGGGGGTTGGCCCTGGCCTTCCCCCAAAATTCATGGCTTTGCCCCTTTTCGCACACACTTTTCTGAACCATATTTTGTGTTTCAACGAAGCCCACTAACGCGCACACACCAACCTCGTGACGTCCATCATCCGACGTCAACGACCATGGGTCGTTCTCGTGATGTTCGTCACTCAAGTAGCGCGCTACCGCCAAATAACCCATCACCGACGACTGCGTACCATTACCCCCAACTTTGTCGTTACTAAAGATTGCATGCGTTATGATCATACGACATGCACATTTAACTCATGTCACAGCTCCAAAACATTCGACGCGCGCCCGTGCGCCATCTCTGCGATAGTCGTCTCCGTGCCCGTGCAACCCTTTCATGATACGTGCCCTCGACACTGAGTATTGCTCCACGACGTTCATCGCCGTGCCCGTTTGCCATTTTCATGATACGTGCCCCCAGAACTGAGTGTTACTCTGCGACGTTCATCGCCGCGCCCGTGCGCCACTACCATAACATGTGCCCTAGGTATTGCCTCATGTCATTGGCATCGTGCCCATATGCCATAATCAATCTTTCGTGTTGTAGGCACCACACGCATGCACCACAAATCGATGTCTCATGATGTAGGCATCGCGCCCATGCACCACAATCATATTACACACCTCTGAGGGGCTCCATTTGTAGTGCTCTGGCACGAGGACCCTTCGGAGTGAGATGGGCTCGCTACCACGGAAGCCATCGCCATCGTCATTCCGGGGGGCTCCCTCATAGTGCTCCGGCATGAGGACCCCTCGCAGCGTGATGGGCTCGTTACCACAAAGCCATCGCCGTCATAGGATAGGCTCGTTACTACAAAGCTATCGCCATCTTCATTCCGGGGGGCTCCGCTCGTAGTGCTCTGGCACGAGGACCCTCCGTAGCGGGATGGGTTCGTTACCACAAAGCCATCGCCACCACGGGATAGGCTCGTTACCACAATGTAATTGCCGTCTTCATTCCGGGGGGCTTCATTCGTAGTGCTCCAGCACGAGGACCCTTCGCTGCAAGATAGGCTTGTTTTCACAAAGCTATCGCTGCCTGGGGTGACTTGCATGACACTAGGCACTGAGCTGCGACCATGTCCACTCACGTTACCAGTGATCATCGGCACCCCCAGGATGATGACGCCCGGGTCACTCCGAGACGGGAGAAGGTCTTTGGGGGGGTATCACACCTAGTCCGCCTGACAGTTAGTCACAGGGGCAACCCTCACCGCTGTCAGGTTCTCTACGGGTCTCTTGACGCATCTTGTGGGATTCAGTAAGGGCTTGGACTGGTGGCTGGGGCAACGGGCTTACTCTGATCATGCTACTGCGGTGTGGTCAATCTTCTCAGACAGGTAAAGCAACGCTGTGTGGGGCAAGTAGTGCGAATTTGGGAATCGGCAATCCAATAGAGAACCGGCATTTTGGGATCCCCTAGTGATGTGTCACTCCCAGGGGATGACATGTGGAATTTTATGACACGGGCATACCTTTGCCTATAAATAGTGGACTTTATGACTCAAAAAGGGACTTTTTGCTCATTCTCTAAAATCACTTTCTCATTCTAGAACTTGGGAGCTCTTGGATTCTAGAGAGCGAAACACAAATTGGAAATAACTTTGGACCGTAACTTTGGACCGTAGCATTGGACACTGACTCGGACCTTGACTTGGACTGCCGCCTGCCAGCCCTGTTCGTCTCAGCTTTGTCTCCGCAGCACTGTCACTTCTCACGGCTTGTCTAAGAAGCCTTGTTCTCTGCCGTTACTCCATCCTTACTATCTCTCACTGTGTACATCTGGCAGCTGACACGGACTGCGTCCCTTGTGGCACCTCCATGTAGTACGAATCCACTTTCCTTGGCATCAATGTCTTACTATCGAATGTTGGAGCAACAAAGTTAAGAATTTAACTCAAAACACATGTTAATTATATGTCGGGTATGCTACAAACTTACGATGACTATGATGGTCATAAGACCCAAATGTTGAACCAAATAACAAACATCAAATGTGTGCTATCGGAGCGTACTAGGAGTCTTTGGCCCTCTAACATAACAAACATATGTCTAAAGGACCCTCTCAATTTGAGCGTCGTTCAACACAGTCAATGTCAAATCTTAAATTAACGGTCACAAATGTACAAATTCAAATGTGTGCTCGTCTAAGCACAAATGCAGGAGAGTATACAATGTCCTAAATAAAAGCAAAAGTTGAACAAATCAAAAGTGAACCAATAAGAATGAACAAATTTTGATGAAACATAAGCTTTCCGATTTCAAAAGTACCTTCTCACAACAAAAAGCGATAAAATCCCTTACCTCAATCATGCTTTTAGGCAAGTAAACCTCAAAGTACCGCTCTAGTAACGAAGGAGCTCCCAAGCCTTCTAGTCTCTCTCTTTCCGTCGCAAAGGAACAAGGAACTGAGAACAAAGGGCTAAAAAGAAAATAAAGAGGCTATTTATATGAAGGTCAAAGTTACAAATTCATTCGAAGCAAAATAAGTTTCATTCGACTCAATCCTTCAGCCGTAAAAATGCCTTTCCCAAAATCTTATGGTTTCATTCGACTGAAAACTGTTCATTGGACCGAAAACTACTTCCATTCAACCGAAAACTTCAGTTTCCATTCCTTCTCAAATCAACACAACTTTTCATTCGAAGCCAAGCGTATTCATTCGACCGAAAGCTATTCTTAGACTGAAAACTATTCATTCGACCGAAAAGTGTTTGTTCGCTAAGACTCTGACTTAAATGCGACTCTATGCCTTCCCGGTAGAAAACGACCTCTGTGACGGGATTTATCAGGTATAATTCAACGGGACCCTAGCTTGGCCTGCTGTCGTCAACGGTCCGCTTTCTTGAATAAGAGTTGGTCTTCTCGATCCACGAATAATGTCTGCTGTCCTTTACTTGTTTAGTGGCATCTGTCTGAGGGTGGGCGAAGGATATTCATGAGATTCTTAAAAAACTTCAGTCCCCTTTCCTTCTCAAATCAATACAACTTTTCATTCGAAGCAAAGTGTATTCATTCGACTGAAAACTATTCCTTCGACCGAAAACTTCAGAAGCTCCAAAATGCCTCTACTCCTCAAATTAATTCGAATGAATCCTAGTTTCACTCGATCAAATCCCACAGAATTATTATTTTAACACCTTTTCTAAATTTTCAACAAGAACAGAAACTTATTTATTTTTAAGGAAATAAATTAATACAAGAAAAGGAAATAAAAAGAAAAATTTTGGGGTATTACAACCATGGTGGGGTAGTGTGATTGGATTGTAAAGAGAGAGTAAAAATTTGGGTTAGGGAAAATTTAGGGAGGAAGATGATGAATAGTAGAGGTTTAATGAGTTGTCATTATTTTGAATTCTTAGTGCTATTTAAAGATAGAATTAGGAAAGGTGTAAAACTAAAAATCCCATTATTTTTGCGTGATCTTCAACGTGGAATTTTTTGGGATTTTTCCAGAGCATGGAAAATGGCTGGATTGATTTTATTTTGAAAACATGTTTTTTGAATTGTTTGGTATAGTAAACAAGCTCATTTCTAGCCTAAAATTTATAGTGAGCTGAACTTACTGAGACACTTGTGCATCTAAAATTTCGTGGCATTTTGGTGCCATTTGATATATTTTTGAAAACAGAAACATAAGCTCTCAAATTAAATAATGGTTTAGGGTTCTGAGCAGAAAATTTCCTGAAAGGCCATTTTTGTCTGTAAAACCCACCTAGCTATTTAAAAGATTCTTTTAGGTTATAACTAGGTGTGTAACGTTACATCAGGTGTCGGGGATAAATAGGTAATTTTATAGAAGTTTAGGAATGGTTTGGTAATTTCATTCACTTGATAGAAACTTAATGCTTAGGTATGCTCGAGCGGCAATGAATGACATCCGTGTGATTTGTTATTTAGGTTTTGACAGACGAGAAATAAGACCGCCTTTTCAACGAGCTCAAGAACCAGTTATTGAGCGAGGTAAGTACTCCTGCCATGTTCATCTATTTGCAAAGTCTATAAACGTATATATGCTTTGATCAAATGGAAGTTTAAAGTCTTGTTCTCCAGTTTTTATTGCTAAATCATTTGACGAGAAATTTTATTTAAAAGAATGCCATGGAATGCTATGTGAATCTTAGATTTACACTGAGTACATGTTGAATGAGCCATGAAACTCGACTTAGTTGCTGTGCCCCATACTTGACAGGGGAATGTTGGATTTTGGGCCCTGGTCAACGGGACTTATATGTTAATGCACAGTACTGTTACTAGTGGTTCGTCCTTGCACCCACAAAATTATTATCCCTGGTGTATGAGAGATTTCGGGCCCTAGTCAGGGGGGTCAATACGCTGACCGCAGCATACCTAAGTAATGAAATATCTGTGATCGATGCAAAGAAAATTCTTGATGATTTTACTCTGATTTGAAAACCTTTTTTGAACTTTCATATATGTGTATATGTATTGAAAAATGTTTCGAAGGATGGTAGTATTTAATTACTAATTTTGTGAAAAGAGAAATCCATGGCCTTTTGAAAGCAAACACACTCTACACAACTCAGTTCACATCTCTCACAGGCAGTGAGCCTACTACGCCCTTTTTTTTTCCTTCTTGTTCCACTCATCACCATACCCATTACACACTACATACTCAGAAAAGCACACACAAGCAAACATCACACACATACCCACTTCACTCTCACACACTCTCTTTAGTTGCTTTCCGATAAATTTTCTCATGCCTAACTCAAACCAATATTCAACAGAGCTTCTTATCCTTTAATCACATGCAATACTCTCTGCCAAACCAGCCACCCTCCTCGATTGCTTTCCCATTAAAAAAGTTTACATGCCTAGCTCAAACCCACTATGTCAACAAAGCCTCTTATCCTGTAATCACATGCCAATCCTGATAAATGTCAAGACAAATGGTTCCTGTTATTTCCCCTCTTCCATGGCTGCTATTGCAGCCCCTCACTCACCTCATAGATTGTGCAACCCACAGACTAAACTCACGACAGACCCATTACACCAATTCTCATAGTTTACACGATCACACATACATCCAACAGAACGCATCACAGTTATACCCACTGCCTCACGGCAGTGGCCCTTTTCTTTTCTTCTCCCACAAAGACTCTCACAAACCCACACCATGTTAACACAGATCCAACCCAAGGCAGCCCCTCCTTCCTCTCTCCATGGCTGTTCTAGTGATCCCCTTGAAAAAACTTTGGCTGTGCCACTTCACGCACAACGCACACGTTGAACTACAACAATCTCACAGTTACTCTCTCTCTCTCTCTCTCTTGCACCCACAGTTCTCACACTAACGCACGGGAGGCATACTAATTATGCACCCGTTAATGCCTTAAATCCTTGAGAGAAAACTAGAGAGACAAGGCTAAAAATAACTACCGGAAAAATTCTTCTTTGAGTTCCTCTCTCTCTCTCTCTCTCTCTCTCTCTCTCTCTCTCTCTCTCATATACTTGTGTTTTCAGATAAAGCAGAAGGGGAATGGCTGCTCCTATTGAAGCTCTATACGTGCATATATATATATATATATATATATATATATATATATAACAAACCCTAAAAGGACAATTACCAAAAAAACCCGCCTAAAGACTGTTAATCATTTTAAATTTGCCTGAAACTTTCTCTTATTACAAAAAGGTCCAAAACGATTGTTGACGATAATTTACATTTTATTAAAATTTTAAAGTGTTGCTATGCTACCTCGCTTCACTACTCGTCACTAAAAAGTTGCTAAATGACAGTATCGATGCTAAATTAAAAACTATCGTCGCTGAAAGTTGTTAATATAATATCAATGCTAATAATAAAGTATGAGAGCTTTCGATATTTCTTCCACTTCTTCAATATAATAATTATAATCTTAATTGATATCGTATATCTTTCATATTTTAGTGTGCTTTAATTCTGATTGTTTTACACATAAACATGTTTTAATTTCTATGACTGTTATTTAAGATCTTGTGAGTGGTAAGTAACATAGTACATCGCCTATTTGTATGTATGCCTCAAAGTGTAGCCCTTTCAAGGTATACTCTAGTGAACCAAAAAAGGGTAAGTTTGTTTCATGTATGTTTTGGACCTTTGACTTAGTCAGCCTCTTAGTTTCCTTTTTATGTATTTACTGTTTATAAAGCTACAGTGAATCCTTCATTCTAGCTTTATCAATGGCAATTCCGCTCTCCATTTGATTTTTTGACATGTTTTATTAAGTACAAGAGAGATTTGGTGGTGCTTTCCATTTGATTTCAATTTCTTTGGTTGTCATTTAAAATCTTGTGAGTGGTAAGTAACAAAGTAGAACACCTGTTTGTATGTATGCCTCAAAATTAGCCCATTCAAGGTATACTCCAGCGAACCAAAAAAGGGTAAGTTTGCTTCATGTATGTTTTGGACCTTTGGCTGAGTCAACCTCTTAGTTTCCTGTTTAAGTATTTATTGTTTATAAAGCTACAGTGAATCCTTCTTTCTGGCTTTATGAATGGCAATTCAGTTCTTCATTTGATTTTTTGACATGTTCTACAATAGATATTTGATGGTGCTTGATCTAAATGGACAGTGTAGTAACAGTTTAACTACATTAAATTTATGGTAGTAATATATATGATACTCATAATTTTAGAGGTCTAGGTGATAAACCAAGCCCAAAGAGAGTATTTTACCCTGTCGTGCTTAAGTTATATTTTGAATTTGCAGGGTATGTAAAGTAGAAATAAAGTGTAAGAAACAACAAGATAGTCACATACACTTACATATCCTACCTGTAATTGAGTAATATGTAAACTAACACGCCTTCGGAATCTAGGCAAAGCTCATATTGGTGATAAACAGTCACGAAAACGTGGGCCTAGGAAGAGTTATGCCAAAGTAGCAGCCAATAATGCACCTGAATGAAACGAAAAGTCAGATTCGCTCAAAGTCAATGACACACAAGATCCAATCAAAGAAGCCCAACCCCTAACTCCATCAGAATTTGAATCTTCAAGCAATGCACCTAATGATCTCGAAGGTGACTATAAAGCATTATCCTACAAATCACAGCAGCAATTAACTTTTCAAATGCAATATCTATGCATCTTATTCTTCTTCTCTTAGTACTTTTTAACATAGCAACCTCTTGCTTAAGTCTCCAATAGAAAAAAAAAATGTCTAGAGTAGTGCTACCTTTATGGTTTTCACTTATATATGTACGGTATTACTAAATTGCCTTTACAGCTATCAAAGTAGATTACCCGACACAATCATGGGTGCTAATAGACCAACTTCAAGCATATAGTACAGACTGGGCGGTGAAAGTTAGACTACTACAAAGGGGTAATCTGGAGCCCTACTGCACCTTGAAGGATCTGGGCAGACGTGGAAAATCATACTTATGGATGAAGAGGTATAATATGTAATTAATCATTTTTCCCTTCCGTACTTATGCTCTATAATGTCTCTCATTGGTTTGTAATGACAGTGTACAAAAATACAAGCTGTCTTATTCAATGATGTTGCGGATATGTTACAATAATCTCTTTAAAAGGATAGAATGTATCTGATTTCCAGCGTCTCATCAAACCAGTGAACCCACAATTTCAGAGTGTCGAGAATAGTTTTGAACTAACCTTTTCTTCTACTACTCAAGTGAAGGAGCTTCACATGAACATAGATATAGCTCAACTTTGATTGCAATTTGTCTCATTCAAGGATCTAAAGCACCATGTTGAAGACAATGGTATTATTGGTATGTTATAGGAGATGTTGTACAAATTATGTACCAATTGAACTGTTTACCTTAAACTTACCTAACACATATACCCTCTTCTCCATTTTAGATGTGGTTTGCTTATTCGGAGATATTGACAACCAATCATTGCTAAAAAAGCCAAGAGGTGGTGGGACAATGAAGCGGGATATGATAATCACAAATATAGAGTAATGTTCCATATTCATTGGATTACTCTTCTTTCATATTACAAGCAAAGAATATTAAGCTTTGAACTTTCTAATCTACTTTAGGTCTGACACTGTTGTCATAACATTATGGGCTGATTTGGCTAAAAATGAACGCAATGTTCTATCAGAGCTAGCAGCAGATGATAAGCCTATTGTTGTTCCCTCAATGGCAATAGTAACAAGATACGGAGGTGAAGTTCTCTTAGATAATGAACTCTATATTGCACTTTCTAGAAAGTTGAAGCAAAAACCATTTTTTTCCTTTCAATTTTATATGTTTTACTTAAAATATGTCCACACTCTCCATTACGACACTTCATATAAATTCTGCTCAGCCAGAAGTTGAAGCATTAAAAGTATGGTATGTATAAAACACTTGCAATCAAAGACAAGATACTACATATGTATACATTAACAATGCTACAACATGCTTATTGATTTTGAATCTAACGTACTACTGATTGAAGCCGTAATGAAAACCATGAAAGTGCAACTCCTTTATGGAGTTTGAAACTTCAAAATGCTGAATGAGTCAATATTGAAGAACTAATCGAATGACTTCTAAATCAGTTCCAGGTAATTTTTTAATTGTTTACTTATTAATAAGCACGTGTGATTCGCTACGTTTTAACTGCCTAAAGTACATTTACGAACTATTTTCCTCGTAATATAACTCATATGGTCTAACTTGTAATAGAAAAACTATTGTTCTTTCAAAGAAACAATTGTCAATATTGATGACATGGAAAAACCTTCGTACGATGCATGTAACGTGTAACATCCCGAAATTTTCGAAACGTTATACACTTGCTGGATTAATTCACTGAAAAAAATAATACCTCAACTCAACCAGATAATGCAAGTCTGACAGGACAAGTAATCCATCAATTAAATCATACTCCTAATAAGCTGTCACAAATAGAACATTAAAACTAAGTCCAAAAATTTTAAATGATAATATTAACCCATGCAGGGCTTCTAATGACTAATACTAAACTTAAATTCACCAGCCCACTTGTCTCTAGTCCAGTTTCAAGTGATCTAATGCTTGTTATTACTTGCAGAAATGAAGTCAAAGGAGAGTGAGCTTTTGAAAGCTCAGTAAGGTCGGTCAAATGAAGAAATTAAGAAATGATTTACAAATGCAAAATGATGATGGTTTTGTTCAAAGATACAATTCGATGATGATTTTCAGAATTTTCACAATGATTACAACTAATTCGATCAGATATCAATTCGATAATGATTACAACTAATTTACAGATGCAATTCGATGATGATTTTGTTCGCAAATACAATTCGATGATGATTTTCAGGATTTTAGAACAATCATAAATAGTTCGATCAAATATTAATAAAATTTTTGATGCGATGCAAACAATCACAGACACACCGACTAGTCCGTCCAGGTACTAGCCCACACTAATACACTGGCTAGTCCGTCAAGGTACTAGCCCACACCAAATCCTCCAATATACATCAACTCCCGCCAAACACACTAATGCAAAATGTCATGTCAATTAATAGGATGACAACAATCGATAAGACAATGATTAAATCGATGCACAACGAGAAATAAAATACATAGCATTGAATAGGATTTCCAATGAACGTGTAAGGCTCAAAATAGGGTATTAATGGCAATCGATGCAATTTCATAACAATTATAATCGAGTCCGAAGAATGTTCAATAACAAAACAGAAAAATATTTATGAGGACAAATAGATGAAACTGGATTTCAGATAGAAATCCCTTACCTCGGTCCAAGCTATACAATGTTAGGCAACCTCGATCAAGATTCTCTGAATAAACTTAGATTGGCAATCCATTTTTTAGAACACAAACTATGCTACATTACTATAAACCTAATATCAACTACTCACCACGTGCTTACTTCTAACTTCGAAATTGCGCAACTTAAAGTGGTCTCGCACACAATTAACTTAACCGAAATTCATATACACTTTTTAACGCGTAACGATACTCCAAAATTCATAATAAATTAAAATAAAATACTTTTATAGCTTAAAACATTATCAAAAGTCAAAATATGTATTTTCTGATTTTTTGAATATTTTTGAATTAAAAATAACTTCTTTTAATGCAATAAACCCATGAATAGCCATAAATATTTCTAGCCCAAAATAAAGTCCCATTAATTTTGTAACAGCTTTAAAATATGTATAAAAATTATAGAAACTAAAATTAGAATTTAAAAGACATAAAAATATTTTAAAATTTTTATTTTGTTAAAATCAATGCTATACAGAAATGAAATCAAATAAACTCAAAAAATTACCAAACTTAAACTGGGACTTGTTTAACCATAAAAACATTACTAAAAATTTTCTGGAATATTTTCATGAGTTTAAAAGCTCCAAAAGATTTTTTTTACAAATCTGACAATACTAAATATTCATACGATCTCAGAAAATTATGAATTTTTGCCTGAAATTCTAACTTAATCTAAAGTATCATACTATAAAATTTTACGCATTAACAATCACTGTACATTACCGAATACTCGTGTCGTACTTAACGCTAACCCAATACCCGATTCGCACTTCCCTTCATTTTCCCCCTCGGCATTCTTTTATCAGTCACACTCACTGACCCATTATCACTTCTCTTCTTGCTGCTACCATCTTTAATACACTCAATGTACCCACGATTCTATCTCTCACTTCATTTACACACACACCATCACATATATACATACACCATCCAACACACATGCACACATGTTCTCAATCACCCATTAGACACACATATTGAACCAGTTTTACCACAACTGTTGTACAGCTTCTTCTCCTTACACCCTTTGCCCATAACCTCTTCCCACAACTCACGAACTCACACACCTGTAAACGCACACACTACACTCATGTGCTCACACATAACCTTCCATGCACATCACACACAGGCACACTAAAATGAAAATCTCCCCACACCCACTAACGCTCCCCTTCCCTGTTTTCTTTTGTTCAACTCTCAATTGCATGTATCCATATACGCACACATACAGGTTACCAAGCACACATTTGTATACCGAAGCACTTCATTGACATACCTTCTAATATATAAAATATATATATATATATATATATATATATATATATATATATATATATATATACACACACACACGGCCACACACATATAAAACACATGCACACACCCTGATCTGCACACTAAATCATACACAAACCCACAAACACTTCCCCCACAAATCAATCCACCTGCATTCATGGCGGCTGCCTTATCAACCCCTCTCCTTCTTTCATAAATACCAACGTACCAACACAGTCACATATACACACAAAACACACACTTGTATACACACCCAAAAACACACGCACACAGCTGCCTCTAGACAGCTACACACACAAATACGGGCATAGAGGTGTCAAAAGGGCCGGGTGGCCCGCAGGCTGGCCTGACCCGGCCCGTTTCTGGCCTGGGCTGGCACGGCCCTCTCAATGATTAGTGATGGCCCTAAAAAATTGGGCTTTGGGCCTGGGCTTGGACCAGGCCAGAAAAAGCCCAGGCCTGGCCTGGCCCGGCCCAAAAAAGCCCGGTTTAGCCCGGATTTCAAGCCCAGGCTTGGTCCGGTTTTAGGCCCGATTCTGGCAGGCCCAACATTTTCAAATTCTAATTTTCCCCCTTTTCCTCCCAATGGTTATATTCCCCATTATTTTCCTAAATTCCACTTTTACCCCCCAACAGCAATATAACGGCTAGTTTGGGGGGTATTTTGGTCTAACTTAATTTTTCAACTTTTTAAGGTTTTTACACTCTTACCCTCCCCAACAACTATAAACGGATAGTTTTTAGGGGTATTTTGGTCTTTTGTGAAGTTTCAAAAATCTATAAATTCACACCATTTCTCTCTAATTTTTCACACCAATCTTCTTACTCTCTCTTATCTAAACATTCTACATTTCTACAAGCTTTGCTACTAATTCCCTCTCCAATTACTACTCTTGCTAATTATTACTCTTGTTTACTAATTACTACTCTTGCTAAATTCTAATTACTAACTACTCCTCTTATTAATTTGTTACTCTCTAATTCTTTTGTCTAGTAATTAGTAATTAGTGAATTTTTATTTATTAATTACTATTACTAAATTCTTTTTAATTACTAACTCTCTCCAATTTTGAATTTTAATTACCCTCAGTGATTCATTTGTTACTCTTTAATTCTTTTAATTGTTATTTCTAATTACTAATTACTGCTCTTATACTTGTGTATTTAGTTACTCTTACTATTTTTATTTTCCAATCTAGTAAAAAAGTTTAGCGTCAAATATGGCTGGATTACTGAAGAAACTGAAGCGTGGATCATCATCACGAAAAACATCATCATCATCACAAGCACCACCACCAGCACAAGCGCCAGCACCACGGCCATCACAAACACCAATCCAAGCACCACCACAACCATTCGTTCCTGGACGAATGAGTACAGGCTGTATGATAGATACCCAAGCCAATTGGGAGTTCAATCAAAACATTCCAGATTTTGAATACACGCCTGATCAAGACCCCCCGCATTATAGTCAAGGACGCAGCTCGGTTGGCGAAGCTACTACTCCGTGGCATAATCTTAACCCTATGCCTGGTCATGATGAAGAAGGGCCGAGCAATGCCTCCGGTAATGAGCCAGAAGTCCAAAAGGAAAAAAAAGAAAGCCGAGTGTTGGAATCATTTTGATGAAGTTATGGTGGACGGCATCCGAAAAGCTCGATGTAAGTACTGTGCTAAATTATTTTCGTCTGGTAGTGGTAATGGACATCTTAACAGGCATTACCCTCAGTGTGCACCTCGACAAGGCCACGTCGAACCTACCCAAACGCAGTTATCTTTTGACGGTAAGTTATTTGTTTATAATCAGCGAGAGCAAAGAGACGGTCTCGCTGAATTTGTTATTCACGATGAACAAGCCTTTTCTTTTGCCGATAATGCTAAGCACTCTAGATATATGAACACATACGTTCAACCTTTGTACAAAAAGGTTCATAGAAACACAACTAGATCCGATGCACTCCGACAGTATAATGCTGCTAAAGCACGCCTGATCGATTATTTCGATAATTTTGACGGTAAAGTTAGTCTTACTTTTGATATTTGGCAATCTCCGTTTACTTTTATTAATTATACTTGTGTGAAGGCCCATTGGATTGATACAGAAAATTTTTCCAATAGTTCTGTACTCTGCCAGCTTAGAATCACAGCATATTGCTTCACAAATAAACCAAAATTTTCTAAAATTGCTCGTATTTGTCCAGCCAATGGATAACTCAATCTTGTAAATATACCTTGGAAGCAACAACTCAATGAAGATATCCCTGCAACAATAGGCGAACTAAAGTTTCTTCATGCATTAGATCTCAGCAATAACAACTTCTTTGACATCCTTTTATGCCATATATATCTTCTCTCACAAACCTGGAAAAGCTGGACCTCTCTTGAAACTACTTGTTTGGTCCGATTCCTGCGTCACTAAGAAGCCTCCATTTCTTGTCCTTTTTCACTGTTGCTATATTGCTCTAGAAGGACCGATTCCATTAAGAGCTTAAATACAAAACTTTCATGACTCATCGTACTAAGGTATTGCAGGACTTTATGAGTTTGTTCTTTGAAGAAATTGTCTTCCAATAACAAGTTTTAATAACCAGAGGGACATTCAAGGAGAACATGGGCTTCAAATTCCATGGATGTATGTTAAAATGGGGCTTGGATACACTACATGGTTTGTGGTAGTTTGCACTACCTTGGTGTTCCTTATTTCATGAGGCATGCTTATTCTATGCTTTGATCAACTTAAAGGTAGTGCCCGTGTGATAATACCTATGAACATGGCCAGATTGTAAAGAAGGACTTTATGAGTTTGTTCTTTGAAGAATTTGTCTTCCAATAACCATTTTTAATAACCAGAGAGACATTCAAGGAGAACATGGGCTTCAAAATCCATGGATGTATGTTAAAATGGGGCTTGGATACCTTACATGGTTTCAGGCAGTTTGCACCACCTTGGTGTTCTGTAGTTCATGAGGCATGCTTATTTATATGCTTTGATCAACTTAAAGGTTGTGTCCATGTGATAAAACCTATGAACATGGCCAGATTGCAAAGAGGCATTGAAGGAAAGTGATTAATCGTCGTTGTTTAATTGTTTTTGGGCTCCTTTTTCAAACCTAGATTATGATTGTCTACACCTTTTCCGTTGTTGTGTCGGACAGCTTGATGTAGGAAATTTAGAATGGGTACACTGTCCTTTGGTTTGGGTGATAGAAGACATATTAGTCTGTACTCTATGTACTTATTAGGATGTCATTTTGTTCATATCATTATAACTTCATGTGTTTGTAGGTAGTAATATATGTATGTTTGCTATCTCCACTACCAGGTACATGCTGAAAGCTAATTGTTGGAAATGGCATTCGAAATGTTTATGTGACATTGTTTGAGGCAGTAGAAAGAATTATAATTTCTTTCATTTTATTTCCTTTCTTTCTTTCTTCTCTTTTCTTGAATGTTGCTAGCATGAGATTGCAATATCATAACCGCACCGGTTGTTTCTCCTCCTGCCCTCAACCTAACTCCACCAACACCCACTGTATCATCATTACAACCCTCCATCACCATTCCAGATGGCCACCCACCCACCAACACCGCCTTCCTTCATTTGCCGCCACCACCACCAACTATTTCCTAACCACTGCCACCACTAACTGGCGATAAGCCTATGTTTTCTTTAGGCTGTCATTGACCTTATGGATTGCTTAAGAAATAGGAAAATTAAATTAGGCATTTGATAGTTATAGGTGGTTTGGACTGTTGACTTATTGATTTTGATGATTCCAAACATATTATCTCTAACATTAATCTGACAACTTTATTAAGATAAACTTTTCAGGATTTATCTCTTAATCAAACAAAGACAAGATCTTGACATGGACAAAGCTTGAATCAGAACTTGGACTCGGGATTTAAAGCCATGGACTACATTGAAGATGCAAGAACCTGATGTCAAATTTTTTTCTTGTCAGTATAAGTCTTTCTTAAAAGATCTGACAAAAATTCTAGTAAAGAACCAAATCTTTTAGTCGAAGTCAAGTGTTTTAGTCAAAGTCAAGCATTTCAGTCGAAGTCATCAGTTTTAGTCAAAGTCAAGCATTTTAGTCGAAGTCATCAGTTTCAGTTGAAGTCTGGTTTTAGTCGAAGTCAAGTGTTTCAGTCAAAGTCATCAGTTTCAGTCGAAGTCAAGTGTTTCAGTCGAAGCCAAGACTTTCAGTCGAAGCCATGACTTTCAGTCGAAGCCAAGACTTTCAGTCGAAGCCATGACTTTCAGTCGAAGCTAAATGTTTTAGTCAAAACAAAAACTTTTAGTCGAAGCCAAATCATTTGTTTTTAGTCGAATCCTTTTTTGGACTTTTCCTTCCTAACGGTTCACTTCTGCTACATATATAAATAGGGGGTCCTTGGGAGCATTTACTCTCTCTCTTGCGAAAATCTTTTTCATACTCTTAAGTACATCTCAAAAACTCTCTCTCATCTTGATATCTTATCTTTCATTCTCTATTGAGTGAGTTTTTATCCTTGAGATTGTTCATAGTGAGCTTCTTGGTTTGGTTCTTGAAAGGATATAGATCTTCCCACCTAAGAAGGCTTAAATCTTATTCTTCATTGTAATAGTTGCTCAAGAAGGAGCTTGTTTGTTTACATTCAACTTGTAAATCTCTTTTCATTTGTAATCTGTTGGAAACCTTGGAAGGGTTTCAGAAATTGTACTGCGGTTTGAGCTAGCACCCGAAGCTAGTTGGTTAGTGAAAGGCTCGAGTAGGTCTCCCTTGCGTAGAGTGCTCGAGGACTGGACGTAGGCTGGTGGGGCCGAACCAGTATAAATCTCTATGTTAAATTTATCACTGTTATATTTGTCATCACTTTGTATCTCAGTTTTTAATTTATACTCAAAGCTGTAAAACACCTATTCACCCCCCTCTAGGTGTATTTAGGGACCTACAAGTGGTATCAGAGCCGTGTGCTCTGGTTATTTTCTTTGACTTAATCGTCAAGAGCTAAAGATCGCGTTATGGAAGAAGGTTCAGCAACCACCAGGCCACCACTGTTGAAATATGACAACTACAGCTACTGGAAGAATCGCATGAGGAATTTTCTCAGGCAGGATACACACGTCCGGTATGTTGTTGAAAATGGTCCTATAATTCCGATGAAGGATGGACCAGATGGAACCAAGATTCCGAAAGGAATTCTTGAAATGAACTCTCATGAGGCGCAGCTCTTCTCTATGGATGACAAAGCTAAGAACATTATCAGCTGTGGCCTCGACATGAATGAGTACAATCGAGTCTCAGCATTTGAGACTGCTAGAGAAATGTGGAGGTTGTTGGAAGTTACTCATGAAGGTACAAATCAAGTAAAGGAGACCAAGATCAATATGTTGGTCCAGCAGTATGAGGCCTTCAAGATGAAGGAGCACGAGTCCATAAATGAGATGTACTCCAGATTCACATTTATTATAAATGGACTAAAGCTTTTGGGTAAAATCTACCTCGAGAAAGAAGTTGTCCGAAAAGTTCTCAGATCTTTCCCAAAGAGATGGGAAGCAAAGCTCACAGCCATTCAAGAGGCAAAGGATTTGAATGTGCTGAAACTCGAAGAATTGGTGGGTTCTCTAATGACTCATGAAATTACAATGAAAATTCATGACGAAGAAGAAACTATCTCCAAGAAGAAGAACTTAGCTCTTAGAGCTGAGGCCTCACATGAACTTTCAGAAAGCAGCGACGACTCTGATCCTGAAATGGCAGTAATCACTCGAAAGTTCAAGAAGTTTCTTGCAAGCAAGCGAGACGTGAAGATTAGGAGAAATCCTACAAACCAATCACATCCGAGAAATAATGGTGATTGGAACGTAAAGGAAAGTGCTGACGCCTGCTATGAGTGTGGTAGAACTGGGCACATCAAAAAATACTGTCCACAACTCAAGAACAAGACTGTAAGTAGCAACAGTCGAGATTTCAGAGAAAAGAAGTTCAATCCTAGAAAAGCTCTGCTGACTTGGGATGACTTGGATGAAAGCGACAAAGAAATTAACGAAGATGATGAAGTAGCCCAACTTTGCTTCATGGCCAAAGACGAAAATTCTAAGGTAATCTCTGAGAATCCTGATTTCAATGAACTCAAGTCAGCTTTTCTAGAACTAAATGAAAATTATGAAAAGTTAAAAGTTAAGAATGCCAATCTAAAAAGTAAAGCTCTTTCTTTAATTAATACTGTTGAAGAGTTGGAAGGCGAAAAGGAAGAATTTCAAAAAAAGATTGAACTCTATATTTTTGAAAATACTTCCTTGAAAAATAATCTGAACGCTTCTAAGAAGGAAAACTCTCTTTTGTCCTCTAAAATTCAATCTCTCCATGAAGTAAAAGCTCCAGTTGAAAACAATCTTTTAAAATCTCAACTGGAAGATATTTCAATGCAAAAAATTAATCTAGAAAAGGAGATTGAAGATCTGAATTTCACCCTTTCAAAATTTACTCAAGGAAAAGAGAATTTAGATATTCTTTTGGGAAGACAAAGATGTGTTTTTGAGAAATGTGGAATTGGATACGACCCTTCAAAGAAGCGAAAGGACTATAAAAACTTCTTTCACAAAAATTTAGCTTCTTGCTCGCCTTTCACACTCTGTACAGTATGTAAAAAGAAAGGGCACTTAGCTAAAAATTGTCCTCGTAGTGCTGTCAGAAATAAGGCATTCCCTTCTATTACAAAAAACAAAGTGAAACAAGTTTGGGTGCCAAAATTTCGTTTATCTAATCTTCCAGGACCCAAGAAAGTGTGGGTACCTAAAGGAACGAAACCAGAGTCTATTGTAGGTATGCTTGAAAGCAAGGACAGATTCTAACAAATGGATACTCGACAGCGGATGTTCAAGACATATGACCGGTGATCGCTCTCTTTTCTCTCACATCACTCTGAAGAATGGAGGACTTGTTACCTTCGGAGACAACTCAAATGGGAAGATCATTGGTAAAGGTAAAATTGGTACAGGCTCTATTACTATAGACAATGTATCCTTGGTTGATGGGTTGAAGTTCAATCTGATAAGTATCAGTCAACTCATCGATAGCGGACACAAAGTGCAGTTCGAAGGCGATAAATGCCTAATCTATCATGCGTCAGATGGAGGTACCTTGGTCGGTAAGAGAGATGGTAATATCTATATTTTATCTTTTGATGCATCTGACTCTTCGCGGGAAGTTTGTCTTTCCGCTCAGCATAATAATATTTGGTTGTGGCATCGTAGATGAGGTCATGTTCACATGGACCTAATCAAGAAACTTCTCTTGAAAGAGCTTCTCAGAGGCCTTCCTAAGCTAAGGTTTGTCAAGGATAAGGTCTGCGATGCCTGTCAATATGGTAAACAGTCAAAAACATCCTTTCAAGCCAAAAATGTCGTTTCCACTTCTCGCCCTCTTCAACTCCTTCATTTAGATCTATTTGGCCCTTCGAGAAATGTCAGCCTTGGTGGAAAATTTTATGTTTTCATTATTGTTGATGATTTCTCCAGGTACACCTAGGTTCTTTTTCTATCTCATAAGGATGAGGCGTTTGAAAATTTTTTTAGTCTTGTTAAACTGCTTCAAAATGAGAAGGAGTTGAAGCTTGTAAAAATTAGAAGTGATCATGGCGATGAGTTTGAAAAAGATTTTATTCCTTTTTGCATTGAAAATGGCATTTCACAGGAGTTTTCTGCTCCTCGAACACCTCAACAAAATGGGGTTGTAGAGAGAGAATCGTACTTTGCAAGAAATGGCCAGAACCATGCTTCATGAAAATTCTCTGCCAAAATATTTTTGGGCCGAAGCCGTCAGCACTTCTTGTTACGTGTTGAACAGAGTACTCATCAGACCAATTCTTGATAAAACACCTTACGAATTGTTCTCAAATCGAAAACCAAAAATTGATTATTTCAAGGTTTCGGCTGTAAATGTTTTATTTTGAACAATCGTGAAAATTTGGGAATGTTCGATGCAAAATCTGACGAGGGAATATTTCTTGGTTATTCTGTAAAAAGTAGAGCATATAGAATTTATAACCGTAGAACTATGACTATTGAAGAATCTATGTATGTAGTATTTGAAGAATCTAACGTTGAAAAACCTAGTAAGAATGCAGGTGATGACAGTGAAGAACTCTCACTGGACTTGAACAACAAACTTAATGTTTCTTCAACCGAGGGGGAGTGCACAACATCCACTCACAATAACAGTGATGTGACACAGCCACTCCCAAAAAGTTAGAAATACTCATCAAGTCATCCACTAGAACAAGTCATAGGTAATGTGGAACGCGGAGTTACTACACGATCTACGGTAAATCTTTTTTGTGCGGAATTTTCTTTTCTTTCTCAAATTGAGCCTAAAAATATTTCTGAGGCTCTAAACGATTTTGAATGGATTCTTGCCATGCAAGATGAATTGAATCAATTTGAGAGAAGCAATGTTTGGTCACTAGTCCCGGCTCCTGTTCAACAAAAGGTCATTGGAACTAAGTGGGTTTTTCGAAACAAACTTGATGAAAATGGCCATATTGTTCGTAACAAAGCTAGACTAGTTGCTCAAGGATACAATCAAGTCGAAGGGGTTGATTTTGATGAATCCTTTGCCCCAGTTGCTCGACTTGAAGCTATTCGAATGCTTTTGGCATTTTCATGTCATTTGAATTTTAAACTTTTTCAAATGGATGTCAAAAGTGCCTTCTTGAATGGGGTAATACAGGAGGAAGTTTTTGTTAAACAACCTCCTGGTTTTGTAAATGAAAAATACCCGGATCATGTCTTCAAGCTGAAAAAGGCTTTGTACGGCCTTAAACAAGCCCCTCGAGCTTGGTATGATCGTCTTAGCAGCTTTCTCATTGATCATGGATTCTCTCGTGGCAAAGTCGATACCACACTCTTCACGAAAATTCGGAATTCGCATATCTTAATAGTTCAAATATATGTTGATGACATTATTTTTGGTGCCACTGATGATGACTTATGCCAAGAGTTTGCTGAGAATATGTGCAGGGAATTTGAGATGAGTATGATGGGAGAACTTACTTTTTTCCTTGGACTTCAGATCAAGCAATCAAAAGAAGGAATTTTTATAAGTCAGTCTAAGTACTCACGTGAGCTTTTGAAACGGTTTGGCTTGGATAATGCTAAACCTAGAGGGACCCCGATTTCTCCTAGCGTTAATCTTGTGAAAGATGAAAATGGTAAAGATGTAGATAACAAACTTTACCGTGGCATGATTTGGTAGTTTGCTCTACCTTACTGCTTCTAGACCTGACATAATGTTTAGTGTATGCATTTGTGCTCGTTTTCAAGCTTGTCCCAAAGAATCTCATCTTTCTGCAGTTAAACGTACTTTTAAATATCTTTCTGGAACTTTAAATTTGGGACTCTGGTATCCACGGAACTCCTCGCTAGATCTAGTAGGTTTTTCTGACTCTGATTATGCGGGATGTCTTGTTGATCGAAAGAGTATTAGTGGCACATGTCAGTTCCTCGGCGGTGCTTTAGTGTCGTGGCATAGTAAGAAATAAACTTTTGTGGCTCTCTCCACTGCTGAAGCGGAATATGTTGCAACTGGAAGCTGTTGTGCCCAAGTATTATGGATGCGTCAAACTTTACGAGATTTTGGTGTCTTCATAGATCATATTCCTATTATTTGCGATAGTAGCAGTGCTATTGACATTAGTAAAAATCCTATCCAACACTCACGCACTAAGCACATCGATATTCGTCACCATTTTCTCCGAGACAACGTTTAGAAAGGATTAATAGAACTCAAGAAAGTTGGCTCTGAAGATCAGCTCGCAGATATATTTAAAAAACCGTTAGCTGAATCCTCCTTTTGTTCACTTCGTCGTCGCTTAGGAATGTGTGATCTTAGCTAAATTCCTTTTTTACCAAAATGACCGCTTCATTTTTTGCTCATTCATCGTTTAGTCGACTAAAAGCTTTTCAGTCGACTAAAAGATTTTCAGTCGAATGCGAGTCGTCATCCACTTTCAGGATCATTCGGTTTAAGTCGACTCAAAGTACACTTTCAGTCAACTAAAACCTAATCAGTCGATTGAAAGTCATGTTTCAGTTGACTAAAAGTTTGTCGTCTATAAATAGGCCCACCTTTTTCACTTTAACTTTTTACTGTTCCCTTTTCACTATTTGCTTTTCGTTTTCACAGACTCACACTTTTCTTCTCTCTCCTGTCCACCTGTCACTACAATGACCCGCATGGACCCGAATCCACGTCCTCATAGTCATCGTCATCTGCTCATTGACTCTGACGATGAGTCCGACGCGGCTCCCACCTCGACTGATGCTCCTGTTACTGCTGCTGCTGCTACTGCTGCTACTCCACCGCCATCCTCCCGCCGCCGCACTCGTCAAACTTCAGCCGTTGCTACCTGTCCTTCGTCCTCTGCACCAGTCCCTCCGCCATCTACTGCTCCACCATCCTCAGGTAATGTTGCTCCTACTCCTCCTCCACCTGCTGCTCTTTCTTCATCTTCTTCTGCGCCGCCACCAACCTGTCCACCCCCTACCTGTCCCTATATCTCACCTACCGATATACTTCACATTCCCCATTTCTTCCCCTTCGTCGAAGACCAACTCACCTACTATACCAGTTTCGTCAATCGCGAGGTCATCCCCGATCGCCCAAGTGATGTCGCTCTCATGACTCAACTTGGCCTTACCAGCATTTTTGAGCGAATGGGATGTCTCTCCATTCTCTCTCCTCCCGCCACTTATTACCCGGCCCTTGTTTGCATGTTCTACTCCAACATGCATTTTTTTGTTTCACCCCCAACCTCTCTGAAACTCTTTCACGACTTTCTACTTCGATTCAGTTAATTCTTGAATCGCAAACCACCCTTGCTACTACTATTGCAGCTAACCACACCGCTCTCCTTCATGAGCTTACTGCCCTTCAGCAGTCAGTTCAACACTCCTCCGCTCAGCTTTTCTCGAACCAAATCGACTTTCACAACCTGCTTAATGACCTTACTGCTAACCTTTCCTCTCTTCCCCTCAATCACACTCCCCTCATGGAATGTTTGAGTTGGATGCAACAAGATCTTCGTCACCAGCAGGAAACTACCCTTCGAGATCATCGTCGTCAGGCTTATCTCACTACGAGCATTCTGACTGAACAAAACCGTTACTTGGCTCATCAGATCTTCGATCACGCACACGGCTTTTGGGTGACTCGTCCGGATATTTTTCCTTCACGACACACTGGCACTGAAGGGGAAGAATGGTTCTTTAACCCGCATCTTCCCTACAATCCTCCGCAGCCGCGCTCTCCTCGTGTCATCGAAGTCGTTGAAGTCCCGACAACCGCTCCGCCACCTGCTGATCCCTCCTCCTCTATCCAGGGTGCTCGCCGCCATCGGCCTTAGTTTTTGTTTTATTCATTTCTTCTTTTGCTTGTTGCATTAGCTACCCTTCTTTTTGATTAGACAAAGGGGGAGAACAAGTACTTGTTGATCATTGTTTGAATTGATCATTCTTTTCTATGCATCTTTATTAATTCTTTGATTAAAATTTTATAAGATGCTCTTTATGTTATATCCTTGAGTAAATGTTTAACTGATTAAGGGGGAGTATATCGTTTTTTTGTTAGAACTAATATTGTCATCATCAAAAAGGGGGAGATTGTTGACTTATTGATTTTGATGATTCCAGACATATTATCTCTAACATTAATCTGACAACTTTATTAAGATAAACTTTTCAGGATTTATCTCTTAATCAAACAAAGACAAGATCTTGACATGGACAAAGCTTGAATCAGAACTTGGACTCGGGATTTAAAGCATTGGACTACATTGAAGATGCAAGAACCTGATGTCAAATTTTTTTCTTGTCAGTATAAGTCCTTCTTAAAAGATCTGACAGAAATTCTAGTAAAGAACCAAATCTTTTAGTCGAAATCAAGTGTTTTAGTCGAAGTCAAGCATTTCAGTCGAAGTCATCAGTTTTAGTCGAAGTCAAGCATTTCAGTCGAAGTCATCAGTTTCAGTCGAAGTCAAGTGTTTTAGTCGAAGTCAAGTGTTTCAGTCGAAGTCATCAGTTTCAGTCGAAGTCAAGTGTTTCAGTCGAAGCCAAGACTTTCAGTCGAAGCTAAATGTTTTAGTCGAAACAAAAACTTTTAGTCGAAACCAAATCATTTGTTTTTAGTCGAATCCTTTTTTGGACTTTTCCTTCCTAACGGTTCACTTCTGCTACATATATAAATAGGGGGTCCTTGGGAGCATTTACTCTCTCTCTTGCGAAAATCTTTTTCATACTCTTAAATACATCTCAAAAACTCTCTCTCATCTTAATATCTTATCTTTCATTCTCTATTAAGTGAGTTTTTATCCTTGAGATTGTTCATAGTGAGCTTCTTGGTTTAGTTCTTGAAAGGATATAGATCTTCCCACCTAAGAAGGCTTAAATCTTATTCTTCATTGTAATATTTCCTTAAGAAGGAGCTTGTTTGTTTACATTCAACTTGTAAATCTCTTTTCATTTGTAATATGTTGGAAACGTTGGAAGGGTTTCGGAAATTGTACTGCGGTTTGAGCTAGCACCCGAAGCTAGTTGGTTTAGTGAAAGGCTCGAGTAGGTCTCCCTTGCGTGGAGTGCTCGAGGACTGGACGTAGGCTGGTGGGGCCGAACCAATATAAATCTCTGTGTTAAATTTATCACTGTTATATTTGTCATCACTTTGTATCTCAGTTTTTAATTTATACTTAAAGCTGTAAAACACCTATTCACCCCCCTCTAGGTGTATTTAGGGACCTACATGGACGAATCAAATTAATGGCTTAGAGGGTTTTAGCTCAGGGAAGTGAAAGATGGCTTGTCATCGAGGTAACATTCCTGTGAAATTGAAGGTCCAAATGGGTTTGGGTGGGGGCATTGATGATGGTGTGATGTGGTGATGGGTGGCAAGGCTTGGGATGGCGATGACTTGTTTGTGGTGGGGTAACGGTGATGTCGCTATACTGATGAGTGGCGACACTATAAACTGGTGGTAGTGGTGGATTGGTTGGATTATTATGGTGCAAGCAGAGGTTGGGATGGCTAGGCAAGGGACTGGTTAAAGCCACCACCACTGACATGATTTTTGGTGGTGGTGCTACCGAAGGTGCATGGTGGTTATGATTTTGGGTTTTGGTTGTGGGATTATGGAATGTATGTTGGTGGTGTTCTATGGTAGTGGTGGTGGGATGGGATGGTCATTCAGGGAAGAGGAAAATGACAAACTAATAAAAAGTAATGAGTTGACCAGCTTACCCTTGGTAACTAGCGGATTTTCTCACGTCCGTTAGTAAAATCATGACATTGCAACATATCACAAACCTTGGGGTCTTGGGTGTCGAGTTGTAAACTTTAGGGTTTTGGTTGCAATTCTTTGGCAAACATAGGGTTTACAGTGCAATTAAGCCTAAATATTATATGGACTTATTCAACAGTATGGGCTATCTTACATATTCTTAGTGAAGATTGATAAGAAAAGTCATCACATCGGCCAAAGGCTCATTGCCGAGGAAGTACATAGGGATGAAGATGATGTGACCTTGAAAGGCACCAAAAGGTTAATTGACTTGAAAAATACGATAACCGATTTCGAAAATGAAAATACTGGCTTAAAGAATCGAAAGTTCAAAGTTGTTAAGGTTGAGAAGGAATGATTTGCTAGAAAATCTTTGTTGTAATTATATTCTACTATTGTCTTTCAAAAATGACAATACTGTTCTTGATATATCATATTTTTATTACATGTTTATATAAAATTCTCCCTCCTCTATCTTGATTTATATGCTCGTGTAACAACTTTCTCGCTTTCTTACATAAAGAGCACTTGACTTAGATTTTAACGCATTTACTAGACGCAATATGCCTGATTAGCAGTGATTTGTTTTCTATAAGGTTTTTTTTTCTTCCAATTTTCTCATCTCAGTGAAGCAGAAAGTTACATGTATACTGTACACGTGAAGTGAACATTTGAAGATATTTGAGAAAACTTGAAAAAAAAAATTCTCTACTGAAAGAAAAAGATAAATATCCAAGTGTCAATATAAATAGCTAAGTATTAGGTTTCACCCCAGTTGCCAAAAAGTTTATTATTCGTCTATAACACGCGTACTTCCTATTTTCACAGAATTTACAAATAACATGCATGTTTTTGGTACCAAAATGTTTTTGTTTCGTTAGGTATGCATGTTTTATTTTGTACTTTAAAAAAGCTAGCCAAAGTTGTTCTTGTTTTTTTCCTGCTCATTGTGCTTCAAGTATTTGGCTAAAATGTAATTTTTGAAAAGAATAATTTAGAAGCTTTAAAAATAAAATTTCAACTGATACTTAGCTTTCCAGTTGTTAATTAAAAAAATCAATGAGTAAGTTATAAGGAGTATATGTATTGAGACCTCACACAAATTTATATATAAATTTCTTGAACATGGATAGTATTATTGTGATGTAAATTTCTTATTTATGGATTCATGATATAAAATGGATAGTATTATTATGGTTCCATGTAAATCCACCACACAACCTAAAGAAACAAAACCCCCCATCTCTCTCTCTCTCTCGTGTGGATACAACACAATATAGCTGAATCCCATCTTTCTTGTAAGGTGAAGTTCTGATCTGCTCCAGCTCACATGAGATTTGGGAATAGAGTGCCGAAAGCAAAAAGGTAGAATCTTCTCCTTTGCTTTAACATTATATAATGTCTTCCTCTTTCCCATACTTCTCCAATTTTGAAGTTTGTAAATTGTTGGGAACGAGATGTTTATTATCATGATTTTTATTATTCATCGATAATGCCAGAATTTTAATTGAATCGAGGCCTAACTTAGTCTACGAAGCCATTTGTATTACAACAAAAAAAATGGTCCCAAAATGAAAAAAACCCATACAGACGTACAGTGGGCCCAAAGATTGTAACGCTTCAATACCTTTTTTGAAACGATGCCTTTTTCCCGTATGACCCAAAGCGGCTGATCTCTTCTAACGGGTATGGGACAACTGCCAGTCCATCTATCTATATAAATAAATAGAAAATCAACATTTTGGCTCGGTCCTTCTTCTTTCATTTCTACATCAGCTCGATAAGGTTGATCATCCTCTATTTTCTCTATCTCGGGGCCTGTAAATTCATGAGCCTGAGCTCCTCGTCTGAATCCACTAAGTACTCCATAATTTCTTCGAGGTCTTCCTTACTGTCCCATCGGGGTCCAACATAGCCATCATGTCATCTTCAATCCACATTCTCATATTTGCCGGTGCACCTATCATTTCCTGCAACAATGACAGAATGACAATTCTTATAAATCATGTATGCCATAATTGGTTTGACTTTACATCTCGGTCACCACGTTACATTCTTCCTCTTAATCTCGTATCAAGACTTACACATCATTCTAAACATCCCAACAGTCTACAAATCATAATACCTAAGCTCCGCTACCATCTGTGACACCCCCAGCCCAAGTGACATCACCGGAGCTGAGATGTCAATCATGTCAACATTACAACCTTAAATACATCACAGATCGACTTCAACCTTAAGATCATAAAGGAACGTCACAACACATCCTTAGAAAAAATTTCCTTCATAGTACACATCGTATCGCAGCGAAAACTGCATAACATAACACAACTTAATTTTACACCAAATTTACATCATCGTGGCATTATATTTCCTCACAGAACCTCAGCATAATTTCTCTTTACCTTTACCTTTACCCGAGGTCTCTCCCTGTTCAAGCCTAGTACCTGAAAAGCATATAAGATTAGGAATGAGCCCATTTCTCCCAGTAAGGATAATATGAGGAGTACAACGTAAAACCCTTTCCAAATTATTGAAGAATCGATCATAAATTTTCAACGAAGGCAAAAGATTTAAGGATGTCAAGAATGAACGTTTACAATTATCTTGCTGCATCACCTTTGTTCAGACTGAGCAGCTCAAGCCTAACAGAACATCATCTTTTCCACTTGGACAAACTCATGGACTATGCAAGTGCAATGCAAAATAAAACACTAAAGTAAATAATCATCATGAGAATAACAAGACAATAAATTTAGCAACATTAAAAAAAATCAATTGCAGTGCATGCTTGACTCGACACGATGCCATAGACTCTAGCGCGCTTCATTTCCTTTTTGTCAGTTACTTTCTTTTTCACTGACCGCCAGTTACTTCACTTCACTGACCCTCCACTTAATGATGCCCCTTCATAAGGGGTGTTCATCTCACTCTTGTCCAGATTAAGGAACAGTTTTCAACAAAGGAGCGGACTTAGAGAGTGTTTTTTATCATAAGTCCTCAACAACACTTTTAGGCTCATTATCAGGCTGTCTAAGGGAATTCATTCTATCTTAAGTCCTCGACGGCACAAATTAACAAGAAGTTCAACAAAAGCATCATAACAAAACCGCAATATCCTTACATGTTGGCTTTATAGCCGATGAATACCTTGTTTCCGAATTTTTTCAACAACGGGATCACCTATCAAATAAAAATTTTCTTGTTACACAACCCTAAAATACAAAAACACACCTAACCTTACCTCCCATCTCCTTTACCACTTATTTATTTCTAACTTATTACGGTTATTCCGTTAACCGGATTTGCCCTAACCCATAAGGTGCATCAACCGCACTACCGTCCTTCTTGCACCTATATAGACGCAAGTTCCTCATTCCTTATACTTCTTACTGCTTAACCATGAGTTTCCACAAGATTTGTCACTGGGTGCAAAAAATTATCAAAACACCCCTGGCCATAGGTAAAATTGCTTAGACACGCCCTGCTAATTTTTTGCACCAATAAACACTACCGATTGGTTCAAAATGCCTTTTGAAAAAAATGTAAACTGATTTTTTGTATTGAAAAGTCATTTGGAGAAATTTTTGCTCTGAAACCTGACCCGAATAACCAAACCAAGCGTTAAGGTATCAATTTTGTCAAAACTATCAATCAGCCTCCAAATGTCATGAAATTTTAGACACTAAAATTTCTGAGCTACCTAAAGTCGTAGTAAAACTTTCAGATTAAAATACATTCATTTGATATTTTTAAAAATTCAAAACCCAATTTTAAGGATAAATATATTTAACATTGTTAGGAAATTCAGAAAAATCTCAAAATTTTACAGTATGTAGATTTTTTAAAAAAGAATGGATTTTTCTTTTTTTGTTTGGCAAAATTCTAGGTTACAACCATATTTCAAAAATAATGTTTGAAATCAAATAGAGAATAAGACTTTTAACGACATTTA